>WBNM01044288.1:0-12346 GCA_013399055.1 Ramphastos sulfuratus | reverse complement strand
GCAGGTGGCTTTGGGGCCACCCATCCAGAGGGAGCAAGCTCTGCAGAGTCCCAGAACACACAACCTGTCGCTTGTGCTGCACAACCTTAGGGCTGCACATCCAAGAGGAGGAAGCTTTCTAGACTGCCAGGACAGAGAAGCTTTCTTGGCTTCCCCAGGAGCTGATTTTTTGCTCTCTAGCATTGAACATAGCCTCTTGTTAGGGCTTCTTCGAGCCCTTTTGGCTCAATTCTTGCTGCTGCTCTGGCACCCACCTCCAAGGCATCACTCATGCCTTGGGTTTCCTTGGCTCTCTTGCCCAAGTGCAAGCTTACAGCAGGAGCAAGCTCTGCTCCTGCCTTGCCTGGATACTGTGTTAGTGTTAGACCATTTGCTCTGAAACAGGTTTTAAAAATAAGAAAAATTAGCATAAAATAACAGAAACCAACATAAAATAAAACCCAGTTCCCACCTGTATCCCTTGTGTTTTGTGTCCTTTCAATTGTTTCTGGAGCTGGGACCCCCCAGCATTTCAGGCAAATAACAGGCTCATGGTTCCTCGACTCATAGTGATCACAGGGAACAGAAGGGCACAGCTCTGCTGTGTGATGCTCAGGTCAGCCTCACAAGCTCTGACACAGGGCTGAGGGCTCCATCCAGGAGAGCAGCTCCCTGCAGGGCAGGTCCCAGCCCGATCCAGGAGACAGGGACAGGCACACCTACAGCACGGCTCAGGCAGGGACTGGAGGCCCCGAGTTGAGCTGAGACACATGTCCTAGGCCCTCGGCATGAGGTGGTGGGGTGGGAGTGCCAGGGGAGGCTGGTCCCAGCTGTTGACACCTATTAGCACCCCAGCACCTGGACAGAAGTAGACTTACACTGTTCATGTGCTCTCTTTAGCTAGTCATGTTTACAGAGGAGAAGAAATGAAAACTGATCAGACTAAATGACTATTTTCTACCTCCTTTGACAAGCAATGCATTCAATTAAATGCTGCCTGCAAAATCAGCTGGCTAAGGAATACCGAATGCATGGGAAGGGCAGTCCAAAGACTGAAACATCTCTGTATTTTGGCAGAAGTCACAAAGAGATGACCTGGAGAGGCATGAAAGGTGGGGCCAAGCTAACCTTATGAAATTCAGCAAGGCCAAGTGCAAGATCCTGTGCCTGGGTTGGGGCAATCACAAGCACAAATCCAAGCTGGGCAAGGAGCAGCTCAAGAGCAGTCTTAAGGAGAAGGACTTGAGGGTGCTGGTTGATGAAAAACTCAACATGAACCAGCAGTGGTCTCCAGCACCATAGAAGGGAACCATGTCCTGTGCTAGATCAACAGAAATGTGGCCAGCAGGATGAGGGAAGTGATTCTGTCCCTCTGCTCTGCTCTGGTGAGACCCCACCTGGAGTAGTGTGTCCATTTCTGGATCCCCTGACACAAGAAGGACATGAAGTTACTGGAGTGGGTTCAGAAAAGACCGTGAAGATGGAACAGAGGACTGGAGCACCTCCCCCATAGGAACAGACTGGGAGAGTTGGAGCTGTTCAGCCTGAAGAAGGCTCCAGGGAGACTTTAGAGTAGCCTCCCAGTACCTGAAGGAGACTACAGAAAAGCTGGGAAGGGACTTTTTACAAGGACTTGTAATGATAGGACAATGGGAAATGGATTGAAGCTTGAGAAGGGCAAACTTAAATTATTAGAAAGAAATTCTTTTCAGTGAGGTTGATGAGACACTGGAAGAGGTTGGCCATGGAGGTTGTGGATACCACATCCCTGGAGTCATTCAAAGCCAGGTTGGATGAGGTGTTGATCAGCCTGGTTAAGTGGAAGGCGTCCCTGTTCATGGCAGGGTGTCGAAACTTTAAGCTCCCTTCCAATGCAAACCATTCTGTGATTGTATGATTCTATGAAGGGATGTGAAAGTCTACAAATCTTTTAGTTTTACCTCACTGATAGCTCAGATTTGATAATAGGATAAAAAAAGAGAGAAGGAAGCTATTTTTGCCTTTATAAGTATTGGGAAATATATTTAAACTCAAAATAAGCAGGAAGGAGGAGACTAAACTTCTAGTAGGTGGTTTATTACCACACTTAGGAAAAAACCCACTTCAGCATGCTAATAATTGTAACTTTTCCTGGGCTCAGCTCAAGGAGATGATGGTTAATGGAGTATATAACAAAAAAATTAAGTCAGTAGCAAGGAGAAAAGAAATGAGGAAATTAACTAGAGTTATTCAAGAGAAAGCTGACAGGCTGAAGTTCTAGGAAATGAGCCGTATGACTCAGGCATGCCTGAGTTCTACTCTTGCTTCTTATTCTTCTTTGATGACTGCATTACAACAGAGAAAAATAGAAAACAGATGACTCCTCATGCATATGTGTGTGTATATGTATATGCATATGTATGTATATATACACATATATGTATAAATCATAGATTATATATTTATCTCTGTATAAAAATAACAGAATCATAGAATGTCTCAAGCTGAAAGAGACCCATAAGGATTGTTGAGTCCAGCTCCTTGCAAGACTATTTAAAACTGAACCATGTGACTAAGAATGTTGTTCAGATGCTACTTGTACTCTCAGAGACTTGATGCAGTTACCACTCCTCATGGGAGCCTGTTCCAATGGCTGACCACTGTCTCAGTGAAGATCTGAGAGAGTTCAACTAGGAAAAGAGCGTAATGTCCAATCTAATTTTCCACTCATGCAACCTCATTCCCTTTTTTTTTTTTTGTCCTGTTGCTTGATGACCAGAGATCAGCACCTCCCTCTCCTGCTGCTTCCTGTGAGGAAGTTGTAACCTGTGATTAGGTCACCCCTCAGACTTCTCTAAGATGAACAAGCCAACTGACCTGAACTGATCTTTTTAAGTCTCAGCCCCACAAACTTCGACCATCTTCCTCAACCTCTATTGGACACACTCTAATGGTTTGATATCCTTCTACTAAGGCACCCAGAAGTGCATACAGAACTCAAGGTTCAGCAGTGCAGTGTAGAGTAGGACAGTGTCTTCTCTCAAACAGCTGGTTGTGTTTTCTTGGAGGCACTCCAGGACACAGCTAGTCCTTTTGATTGCCAGGTTGGCTCATAGTCACCTTGCTGTTGACTCAAGACTGCCAGACCTCTCTCTGCAGGGCTGCCCTCCTGTCTCTCATCCCCCAATTTTTATGTATAACCAGGATTACCCTATCCCAGGTGGAGAATCCTACATTTCCTCTTGCCAAATTTCATACTTCCGGTGATTGCTCATCTCTATAATCTTTCTAGATCTCTCTCTAAGTCCTCTTTACCCCTGAGGGAGTCTATAGCTCCACATAAATTATCAGCACACTTACTTAATGTGCATTTGACTGCTATGTCTGGATGAATTATAAAAGTGCTGGAGAGCACTGACCCTAAAACTGAGCCCTAGGGAACCCCACTGGTCACTGGTGGGCTTGCCTAGCTATAAGCTACATCTTTTGTCCAGAAGTATATAAAGATTTACTAGATTTTCCCAGTGAATACATAACTGGTTACTTGTAAATATATATATGTATGTATATACATACATATATATGTGTGTGTGTGTGTGTATGTGTATATATATGTATGTATGTGTATATATATATATATATATATATATACACACATATAAATATATTTCTTTACTGCAAGAGTGGTCAGACATTGGAACAAGCTGCCCTGAATGGTGATGGAGTCACTGTCCCTGGAGGAGGTATTCAAGAAACGTGGACACAGCACTTTGGGACATTCTTTAATGGCCATGGTGGTGGTAGGTTGAAGATTAGACTTGATGATCTTGGAAGTCTTTTCCAACCAAAACAATTCTACAAAGAGTATCTCCTCTTAGGAAAGCAAAATATATTTTTCTACTCATTTATTAATTTATAGTATTTCTTTTCCTGCTTATGTTTATTTTCAGCTAGAAGTGGAGATCTTAGTTTTGTAGTGGCCTACTCCACTCATGTTCTGCAAAGAAAACTGAAGCACATTATCATGGACCAGAAGACAAATCATAGAATCATAGAATCGGTCAGGGTTGGAAGGGACCATAAGGATCATGTAGCTCCAACCCCCCTGCCATGGGCAGGGACACCCTACCCTAGATCAGGCTGACCAGAGCCTCCTCCAGCCTGGCCTTAAAAACCTCCAGGGAGAAATCCATTTTGGTACAACTTCAAGGTTTTGACAAGCACTGAATTAAAACAAATATAATTATTTTATAATTCTTTTTTCTGTTCACTGTTTATAGTCCATCTGTTAAGACTTTCATAACTGAAAAGCTGTATTTTCCATTTGGATCTCTCCATAACTAGTTCTATGTGAGCAAGTTAAAGTAGACAGCAGTTGAGGCTGATAAGTCTTATGGAAGAGGCAAAATGGCTTTGGCTTTGTTTCGTCCAGCAGAACTTCATAAAAGTCAGATTTGTTGCTAAGGGAGCTGTTTGACCATCACAGCAAGCACTGGGCAGTGCTGGGGAGGTAGCCAGCAGGACTAATTGTGTCTCTGACCTTGGACAGCAACCCCACCAGCAGTCCTCTAGCTCTCCATCCCTTCTGCTCATCTCTGTAGCAACACATTTAAAACACGCCATTGATGCTGAAAATTTATGCCAGGCTTGATTCTCTTTCTGTGACAGGAGAGTGTAGTGAGTGATTCAGAAATGAATTCCCTAAAAATAGTGTCCTAATTAAATTTGTACCAAACATTTTGGCTTGTCTGAACAATGCTGTCCAATATAAGGGAAGTGTTGCTCAACAACTCTAGCAGAAAGGAAAAACTTGCTTTGATGTAATAGTGCTTAACAAGATGAGTGAATCCTTCCTGTGTGAAAACTGTGCATTTCAAATCAAGTAACTTCAGTATCACTCCTGGCCTTAGTATTTTCTGATTGATAGAGGAACTCATAGAGTGAAGCAAGGTAATACATTGAGTCTTTGATACCTTCCACTATTCAGCTCATAAAACTGATCCAGCTCACAACAGTTAATGGGATAACTGCCTACAGATTAACTGCAGTGACATTCTTGTTAGGTTGTACAGGGTGCCCTCAAAGATGTAAGAATACATATGTCATTAGACATAGAAACAATATTTTATTAATTTAATGTTATCACAGAATTGATTCAGAGACCAATGAGATCTCCCCTCAGCTTCCTCTTCTGCAGCCTGAACAATCCCAGTTCCCTCAGCCACTCCTCACCAGAGCTTCTTTCAGACTCTTCACCAATTTTGTTGCCCTTCTCTGGACATGTTCCAGCACCTCAACATCCTTCTTGTAGTAAGTGACCCCAAACTGAACACAGTACTTGAGATGTGGCCTCACCAGCGTTGAGTCCAGGGGCATGATCACTTCTCTAGACCTACCAGCCAGACCATTCCTGATCCAGGCCAGGATGTTCCAAGAGCCAAGCCTTCTTGGCCACCTGGGCACATGCTGTCTCATGTTCACCTGGCTGTCAACCAGCATCCCCCGGGTGCTTTTCTGCCAGCAACTTTACGACCACCTTGTCCCAAGTCTGGACTGTTCACGGGGTTGCTGCAATCCAGGTACAGGACCCAGCACCTGGCTTTGTTGAATCTCATGGAGGTGGCTTTGGTGTGTCAATCCAACCTGTCCAGATCCCTTTGTAGAGCCTTCCTCTCTGAAACAGATCAACACTCCCACTGAATTTAGTGTCATCTGCAATCTTAGTGCGGGTGTCTCAATTCATCCCCTCATCCAGATTGTTTATAAAGATGTTAAAGTGAGGTGTCCCCAGCACTAAGCCTTGGAGAACACCGCTTGTGACTGGCTGCCAACTAGAGTTAACTTCATTCCCAACCACTCTTGGCCCAACCATCAGCCAGTTTTTAACCCAGTGAGCTGTCCACTCATGAGCAGCCAGTTTCTCCCAGAAGATGCTATGGGAAATGGTGTCAAAGGCTTTACTAATGTCCAGATAAACACCACCCACAGCTTTTCCCTCATCTGCTAATTGGTTCACCTTGTCATAGAAAGAGATCAGGTTGGTCAAGCAGGGCATAGCTTTCATGAACCTGTGCTGACTGGTGATGAACACCTGTTTGCCTTGCACGTGCAAGATGACCTGCACCACGATGTTCCCTGGCACCAAGGTCAGACTTACAGGTCTGTAGCTCCCCAGGTCCTCCTTCCAGCTGTACCTGTAGAGGAGCATCACATTTGACACAGTCTGCAGTCAACTGGGACCCACCCACTTAGCCAGGACTTCTGGTAGATGGCAGAAAGTGTTTTGATGAACACTTCAACCAGCTGCCTCATTCAGTTCAAGGACCAATTATCCAGGTTCAAGGACTGTAACAGTCTCTAGCATATTGCACGTCATGGCAATTTATCTTTAATTAAGCTAGTTTAGGAACCAGAAGGACAATTTCAGGAAGTTTATGGTTTATTTAAATCTTAGCTTAATTACAGTGACTTATATGTTATTTATTTTTCAAGAAGTCACTACCTGTTCTATGTTTTTGAATGCTCTGAGTGGCCAGAATATGTGTCCTGGATACGTAAGACTCAAAAGGTCCCTGCAGAACATACGGAGTAGATCTGCAATGTATGTCATATATGTGACACACAGATCATAGAATTGTTTAGATTGTAAAAGAACCTCAAGATCATTGAGTCCAACCCTTAACTCAGCACTGCCAAGTTCACCACTAAGCTATGTCCCTCAGCACCAGTATGAAGCTTTACTAAACGTAGACAACCACCACAGCCTTTTCCTTATCCACTAAGCAAGCGACCTTGTCATAGCAGATGAGATTAGTCAAACAGGACTTGCCTCTCTTAAACTCATGTTTGACTGTGCCTGATTGGTTGGTTGCAGTGGTTGTGCCATGTGATTACACTCAAGATGATCTGCTCTTGTAGCCTTCACTGATGTGATGGTTTGGGAGTTAACTACCCACCCACACAACAAAATCACCCATACTAGACTCAGCCAGCTGGAAGTTAAGGAATGAAGCTTTATATTTACTGCTTAGCACAATATACAAGCAGATATTTACAATATATTACAAATATTTACAGTAATATATGAGTTAAAAGTAATACAGCAATACAATCCCCCTCCCAGAAATCAGAGTCCCCAGGAGGGGCTCCCAAGCACCCTTCCACCTTCTTTCCACTCCCCACTCTTATCCCAGAATCTGCCTTACGTGCAAGGTAAAGTGAAAGGATGGGCAAGGGGAGTTAGAAGCAGAATGATTAGTTGGGTTACACAGATCCAAGCAGAAGAGAAACGCAGACTCCAACAGGCAGAGACACTCTGTCTTATCTGTGTTTGTGTCCTTATACCCCTCAGCAAACCTATGAGCGATGTAGACATCACCATTGTTTGCTTTTCACAGCCTATAATCTAGTTTTCCTCATTGAAATATTCCAATTAGCCTCAAACCAGTGCAGCTGGCTCTGAGGTCAGGCTGACAGGTTAGAAGTTCCCTGAATCCTCCTTCTGGACCTTCTTGTAGATGAGTGCCACATTTGTCAGTCTCCAGCTGTCAATATCCAGTCAGCTGGGCCTTCCCCATTTAGCCAGGACTGATAACAGAAAGTGGCTTGGTGAGCATTGCTGACAGCTCTCTCAGCACCCTTGGTGGATATCATACAGCCCCATAGAGTTTTGTACATCTTGAGTGCTGTAGTGGTTTGCTGACTGTTTTCCCTGGGCTATGGGGGTTTCACTCTGCTCCTTATCCCCATCTTCCAGCTCAGGGGGCTGGGCATTCAGAGGCCAACTGGTCTTCCTTTTAAAGACTGAGACAGAGAGGGCGTTAAGTACCTCAGCCATTTGTTTCCTCATCCTTGGTCACTGTATTTCCCCCTGCATCCAGTATAGAACTGAGATTCTCTTCAATCTTCCTTTTGTTGTTAATGCATTTATAAAAACATTTTTAGTTGTTACTTAAGGTAGTTGTCAGACTTCTTCTAGTTGGGCTTTGACCCTTCTAATTTTCTCACTATATTACCTCATGACATCTTTGTAGTCTGCCTGAGTGACCTTATTCTAATGGTCATAAACTCTCCTTCTGTTACTGAGATCCAGACAGAGCTCTATGTTCATCCAGGCCACATCTTCCCTGCCAACTCATTTTTTTGCAAATGGGGACAGGCTACCTCTGTGCCTGTAAGACTTACTTCTTGAAGAATGTAGGGGCTTGTAGTGATGGGGTGAGGGGGAATGGCTTTAAGCTGGAAGAGAGGATATTTGGACTGCAAGAATTTTTTTTCCAGTAGGAGCGATGAGACACTGGAACGGGTTGCCCAGGGAGGTTGTGGATGCCCCCTACCTGTAGATTTTTAAGGGCAGATTGGATGGGGACCTGAGTAACCTGGTCTTGTGGAAGGTGTCCCTGATTATGGCAGGGGTGTTGGAACTAAATGTTTAAGGTTTCTTGCAACCCAAACTGTTCCATGACTCTGTGATTCTATGATATGAATGTCCAGCTTTCCTGGACTCCTTGTCCCTTTAGGGCTGCCTCCCAAGGGACTCCATCAACTAGGTCCATAAACAGGTGAAAAGTGTGTCCTCCAGAAGTCCATGGTGGCAATTTTACTGGTCCCTCTTCTTACTTCTATGAGAATCAAAATCTTTACCATTCTGTGATGGCTATGCCCAAGACAGCCTCCAGCCATCACATCACCCAAAGTCTATCTCTGTTGAGAAGCAACAGCTCCATATACAGATGCTGCATTTTGTCTGTACAGGTTCAGAGGATTCATCTGGAGTTTTCACATACCACGCTGCTAGATCCAAGAGGATTTTGAGTATCTTTGGCAAACAGTCAGATTTCTCTCTTTCCAGCATGTACACAAAAAGTCCATTGAGGGGGAAGAACACAAACAACTCTTGATGGGATGAGTTGTGATTCTGTTTTATTTAGGGCTTTCTAAGTGCAATTATCAGGGAGAACAACCTTATCCCTTATTTCCTGCACTCTGTCTTAGGTTTGGTTAACTTCTTTCATTTTGCTGTTACAGATTTTTTTTGTATTTTTCCCTATCCACACATTTTATTTAAAGAAAAAAAAAATCCATGCTCTATATCCGAAGTTACTGAGAGCTAAGAATCTCTGACAATTTGCAGATTGAGCTTATATTTAGGAAAAAAAAGAAAAAGCTGCTTTCACAGTCCTCTTGCTTAACAACACAGCTTGCTCAGAAATGTGCTGCCACAAATCATTGTTCTCAAGCAGCCTTTGTTCTGCTAAAGCTGGGCATCAGAAAGTTGATACAAAGAGCATAATTCTTCCTTAGAATATTCAGCTATTTGAACTAAGATTGTAGCTGTATGAGCTCCACAATGCTCTCAAAGCATATTAGAAATAAAGATCTTTCATAGGTATTGACACAGTACTTTGATGAGAACAGGTTGGTGGATTGCTTCTACTTGCATATTTTCAGTGTGCATTGGGAGAATTAATTTTGGTAAAGAGCTTCTTGTCTGAAGCATTTTGTTGTTGTTGTTGCAGACGCAGTAAACTTAGCTGGTCAAAGAGGGTTTGTACAGTTGATTTGAAAGAAGAATGTGTTAAGAGTAAGAGAAAGATTGTATAAAACCAAAATTCCTTACAGATAGAACAGAGAACTTCAACAAGGTCAAGTGTTGAGTGCTGTGCTTGGGCCACAACAACCTCATGCAATGTTACAGGCTTAGGGCAGAGTGGTTGGAAAGCTACTCAGTGGAGAAGGATCTGGGGGTGATGATTGAGGGCTGACTGAACATGAGCCAGCAGTGTTCTCAGGTGATCAAGAAGGCCAGTGACATCCTGACTTGCATCATGAGTAGTGTGGGCAGCAGGTCTAGGGTTGTGATTGTTCCCCTCTGCTCTGCACTGGTGAGACCACACCTCAAATACTGGGTTTTGTGGCCAGTTTTGTGGCCCTTACTACAGGAAGGACATGTTGATGCTGGCACATGTCCAAAGAAGACCAACCAAGCTGGTGAAGGCTCTCGTGAATACAAGTGTGGAACGACTGAGGGAACTGGGTTTGTTTAGTCTGAATAAAAAGAGGCTGATGGGAGACCTCATTGCTCTCTACAATTACCTCAAAGGAGGTTGAAGCCGTTGTGAGGTTTGGTCTCTTCTCACTAGCAGCAAGTGACAGGACAAGAGGAAATGGCCTCAGATTGTGCCATGGGAGGTTCCGGTTGGGTGTCAGGAAAAGTAAGAGCTGTAAACAGTCTGGTGAGGAGCAGCTGAAGGAACTGGGATTGTTTAATCTGGAGAAGAGGAGACTGAGGGGAAACCTTACGGCTCTCTACAACTTCCAGAAAGAAGAACACTGTTCTCTCCCTAGTATCAGCTGTTAGGACAAGAGGAGATGGCCTCTTTGTTACTGAAGAGCACAAGAGCTGTCTATTTAGATTTTCACATTGACATCAATCAAATCTCTAGTGCTTAACACAAGCAGAAGTAGAACAACCCATTGGACTTGTCATAAAACAAGCTCACTAGCATGAACAAATATTATACAACAAATCCAAAGAATCTTTTCTAAGCTATTGCTGCTTTTCATATCTGAACCCTGTATCAGCTTCCCACTAAGCATTTGTAACTGGAAACCACACAAGTATCATCTGCAAGTGGCATGTGGTATGGCTAAAGGATTTGTAAATGACACTCACAGACTGTGACACTTTACTCAGTAGCTCCACAAAATCATAGGATCATTAAGGTTGGAAAAGACCTCTAAGATCATCAAGTCCACCTGTCAACCCAACACCAGCATGCCCACTAAACCGTGTCCTGAATTGCCATGTCTACACTGCTTTTGAACACCTCCAGGGATGGTGACTCCACCAAGTTCACATCCTAGTAGTGCTGTTTCTCACGTGTTCTTGATTTCTGAATGAGTTTAGACTATGGATGAATTTAGATTTAGTGAGTGCAAAGTGTGTTCCAGTTGGAAACTAATACACTATTAGCAAGGAGGGATTTTTTTCACAAAAGCTTATAGCAATAGGATGAGGAGTAATGGCTTTGAGCTGAAAGAGGGGATATTTAGACTGGAGATTAGGAAGAGATTCTTTACAGTGAAGGTGGAGAGACACTGGAACGTATTTCTCAGGGAGGTTGTGAATGCCCCTGCCCATGGCAGGGGATTTGGAACCAGATGATCTTTAAGGTTTCTCTCAATCCAAACCATTCTATGATTCTGTGACTCTATGAATAACAATGAGAAGATTCTGCACTTCCCGATGGCTACTTCAGTATTGTATATATGCAGGCAGAATTCCCTTTAATCTAATGAAAAAGCTGCTGCTCTTTTATGTGAGCTTTGAATGATACTTCTGAAAGCAGTAACAGTTGATAGTACTTACAATTCCCAGCTAACAGATTTTGTAGCCAGAAGAGGTCATGTGAAGCATCTTTTCCAGCCTTCTAGATAATGCAAAGATGTGCTTGACGGTTTATGTAGAAAACTCTTAAATTCTGTTGAAACCATTATAAATTCTTTAGAAAACAATTCTTTAGCACTTAAAGGCTTTCTATGATCAGGAATCCAGCTAGATTGTTTCATTGTTGAAGGACAGTTCAACAGCTCTGAATCTCTCAGCAATGTATCAGGAACGTCAGGGAAGAAAGCTGACCATGAAGCACTATTTTACAGCTCTGCCTAGGTTTTCAGTATCATAAACCTCCTTTATTCAAAACCATGAGTCACACTTCCTTCTTCCTCCCCCTCCATGTCAACCTGAAATAATGAGACTCATTTCAAAATGATGAAATTTTAAAAAAATAATAGATTTTAGATTTTTTTTTTTGGTTATTATTATTATGAATGGTTTATATGCCTTAGGCTTCTCATTTTCAGGCTTTTTTGTCTACAACTATGAAGCCTAAGTGTTCACATTTTTCGTAATGAAAGGTAAGATTGCTTGGCAATCTCACACCTTCAGGAGCTGAGGTGCTAAGGAAAATCATCAAATTCTGCAAATTGCATGTTGAAACCAGAGCAGTTAGCAACACTGTGTTTTAGTCAATCATAGAATCAGTTGTTTTGGTTGGAAAAGACCTCTAAGATCATCCAGGTGCCAACCTAACACCACCATGGCCCAAAGTGCCATGTCCATACATGTGGCTAACCCCCATAAAATGCCGTGGCACACCCAGGTGACTCACCATGTCCCCTCCTGGTCCACCTTGCTCAGTGCACAGGGCTCCTGATGAACTTAAAGAGCCTACTGATGCTGCAACTCTGCCTACACCTTGCCTGCCTCTCTCACCAGAGTGGGCAGCTTGGTGACGGGGGTTGCTCCGCTTGCCACAGGTATCCTGGTGTGATGATTTGGGAGTTACCTGTCCCTCCTCCCTCCCCCTCCACTATGAAAATCCCC
>WBNM01044287.1:17101-32721 GCA_013399055.1 Ramphastos sulfuratus | reverse complement strand
TTACCGTTCTATGATTCTACGATCACAGCTGTAATAAAACTGAAATTGAATACTGGTAGCTGAAGTTGTAGTAGGCAATTGATTTGATTTATATAACATAAAGCCATGTGAGGAGAGATATGTAGGTCAGCATATTCAGCTGGAAGCAATAGTTAGAAGAGTTGTGGTAGGTTGCTCAGAACTGCTGAGTTAATACTTGTTTATCCTGGCAAAATGCTGGTGCAGCCTAACTATTTTCTGTTGAACTTGTCTAAGGAGACACCATTTGCAACAAGGAAAAACTAATCAGTTACATTCACTGCCACTTGTGGCATTAAAAATCTTCACTAAAATTAGCATAAGAACATAGGCCATATGGAGTTTCCCAGGGCAAGAGTTGGTACATCAGCTGTGTGCACATTTTCAGCCTGCAAAATACTTAAGGTGTGGAAATACACAAATCAGCGATTAAAGTCCTTTTGGAGTAATAGAACAATATATTACAAAATGCAAATTGTAAATGATCCTGTTCAGGGAAATAGAGGAAGCACTGTCAAATATATCCTCCAGAGTTATTCCCAATCCAAGTGGCCTGCCAACAGATTTACACCCAAAAAACTCCCCCCCAAAAAAAAGCCAAAACAAAACACATATGAGTTAATTAACAGTCCAGGCCTGCTTTTTTTTTTTTTTTATTTGTGATTGTTGGGGTTTGTGCCTTTTTTTTTTTCTTTTTGTTGTTGTTTTGGGGTTGTTTTTTTGTCCAAGGAGTAATCTAATGACCTGGCATTTCTAGCATGATTGTTGGTTTTTGTGCTTTTTTCTTTGGTTTGTTTTTGGTTTTATTTTGTTTTTATTATTTTTTTGGTTTGCTTTTTTGTTTGATGTTTGTTTGTTTTTGTTTTGTTGTTTTTTGGTTTTTTTTTTTATCCAAGGAGTGATCAAATGACCTGGCATTTCTAACGTGAGTTGAGGATTTCATAAGAACAAACACAAAATAAGTAATGCTGCTTTTGAAAAGCAAATTAGAATTAAGTATACAGAAATGACTGTTTGTGAGAGTTTCCATTTGCTGTTCCCAGGGAAGGGCACAAGTTGTTGTCCAAGTTGTGAGCCTTTGGAGACTGCAGCCAGTTGTAGTCAGTGCCAACCTGTTAGGGCTTATGTGGCACAATTTCTGAAGATACCATCTTTGCAATATATACTTGAACCTTTTTGATCTACAAACACCCCACTGACCCAGAGCAATGAAAAATACTTTTCCTTTATCTATAATCTGACCAGAACCTCTAGTGCAGGAAACAGGAGGAAGAAAAAAAATACTTGAAGAAGAATATGGAGAGTAGAACAATATTTACATTATTATTTCTTTCCACCAAAATGCAGAGAGTGTGGCGGGGGAGGTTGGGGGTAGGGGAGAAAAATCTAGAAATACGGTTTTTAAAATGCTTTAAAAATGTGGGTAATCAATATAGATGATTTAGGAAGATACATCATTAGGAGAAGAAAGCAATGAGATAGTGTTGAGATTGTGAGCAGCTGAGAACCTCAGGAATTGATGAAGATCCAGTGGATTAAAAAGAGGAAACTTAATGAAAACACGATATGAAATAACTGCAGTAGGAGTCTGAATAAGCTTGTGGCAGCCAAGGCAGGGATGTCAGTTTTGTAGCCNCATCCCTGGAGGTGTTTAAGGCCAGGCTGGATGAGGCTCTGGCCAGCCTGATCAAGGGTAGGGTGTCCCTGCCTGTGGCAGGGGGATTGGAACTAGATCCTTGTGGCCCTTCCAACCCTGACTGATTCTGTGATTCTATGAAATAAGTGAAAGAGAAATTGCTACAAAAGAATAACAGCTATACTGAGTTCAATGTGCTTTAATTTGTCATAATACTTAGCAAAACATAACATCTTGAACAAGTTGACCCATGGATCTTACATACTAAGCACATTGCCTTGATTAGTGGATTAGTTCAGTTGATAGTCTGGCAATTATGAAAAACCAACTTAAAATTAACAGGAAAATAAACCAGAATTCTGTAAAAATTCTTGATGGCAACAACACCAGAGGACATTATCATTGTAGTAAGCATAAGCTACCATTGTGGCTGGAACTGGGATAGTATGTCTACTCAGTGCCTTCCAATGAGCAAAACCCTCTGGGATGAACTAGAAAGAGGGTTACAGACATTATGGATGTTAGGTTGTTGGGGTTTTTTTGTTGTTGTTTAATCAAGCACATTGCATTGCTTGTAATAACACAACCTTTCTGTTTTAACATCTAACGTTTCTGCTTTAGATGTCTTTCTGACATCTAATAAAAACTCAGAACATCACTGTTACTTAAATAATACTTACTGTGTCTATTCTGGTACCTCCACAGACACATTACCAGTTGAATATAGAGGGTGAGGCAACCATTATTTTGCTGTCACGTTTGACAGCAGCTGGCTCAGCAGTCCCTATATGTGTTGTTTGTGCCATAGATGTGTGATTGCAAGAATGGAATGCATTTATAGTGTTGGGAGAGTGTTGCAGACATGGGAAAAAGCCTTAAAATATTTTGTTGGTGAAGGGGTATCTTTTTCCAGGTCTGAACAGTATTTTACATCATGGTGCTTTTAGATATAACTGGGACTTGTAGGTAGAACTGCCAAACATTAACTGGTAATAATGAAATGATCATTCCTGAAGATGTATGGCTGTAAGCTTTTAGAAAGTCTTGAGACTGCTGAAAGGAGTCTCATGTTATTACAGTTTGTATATTAAGAAATCTTGCAGGAAAAAATAAAAATACATGAAGCTGATGAGTCAGATTTGAGGAATTTCAAGTTAAAAGACTTCCTTCAAAAACTGAAACAACAATTGGAACAGGGCAAAGGCATACTCAAGACAATGTTTTTTTCTAAGCACGTGCAAACCTCCTTTTGATGCTGTCTTCAAAATGATGCAGCAGCTAAATGTATTATACCTCTGGGAAGCATAAACCTTAGGGCCTGATTCTCCTCACTACATAATAAGAATGGTGAAAAGTAGCCTTCAAGTAGGTATAAATTGCATTTAAATCTCTTTTATAGCTCAGCAGTGGAAGAAAGAAGCATCGGTATAAATGAGAATCAGGTCCCCAGTATTTATTTAACCCTTGGGCTTTGTATATCATTTTATTTGCACCTTTAAGAGATTTGCAGAGGGATTTTTAATCAGGATTTGGTGTACAGAAAGCTAAATGTTTTCATTGCCTTACAAGTAACTTTAATCATAGAGGCAGATCATTCTTTTTATTTCTCAAGAGAGAATGGTAGAATTTCCTGCCTTTGTACAAACTGAGCTAAATGTTTCTGACACCCATAGTACAGTGTCAATTGGAAATTCACATTTCATGTAATAACAGACCATTTTAATTTCATGAGCTAAAGAATTGGTTTCCACTTGCAAATTGTACTGAAGAAAGCAATATTGTCAGAAGAACTGGCACAGTGCTCCAAGAGATAAATCTATTGAATTAAATAGGAGGCTTTCATTACCTTTTACATTGCATTTCCATATAACATAAGCATTAATTAAACTCTTCATTGCTTTCTCCTATTCAGCAGAGCTATTCTTATTCAGTCTGACAAGAAATGCTACCCAAGAAAACATGTGGCACACAAATACAGTCATTAAAATACACTTATTCAAGCAGAAGGGAGGGAAGAGTAGAAGGGGAGAATATTTTGATGCATTTGGGCAAGTGGGACCTATAAACAGAAATATATTAATTTCTGTTTTTGAGGTTGTGACAGCAAGGCAGCTCTGGCAGCTTGGAACAGGTCATCTTGCTAGATATTTCTCCAGGCATTTTGAATACAAACAGAAAACAAGCAATTGTCTTTGACTTTTTAAGTGTATGTCTGTTTATGAGGCAGGGTTCTTCAGTGTGAGGAATTACTTTTAGTGTTAGACAATTCTGCCTTTTGAAGTATCAAAAAAACTCTGGCAAAGCAAATCTTCTCTCCTGTGTGAGGAATATTCAAGTATGGCAAAGCTGTTCATACAGATTCAATGCAGTCCTAATAAAGTAGAATCATAGAATGGTAAGGTTGGAAGGGACCTCAAAGATNAAGCCAAGCTTTAAAGAGCTCTTTGGGTAGCTTACCTTCCTTGACTGAACAGACATCAGGTCTATTTGATACTGAGACAGTTTTATCTGTATTCAAATGTTTCTAATTCATTTTTACTTCTGATTCCAGGGGAACATTTGAGAATCTGCCCTCAGGAATATACATGTTGCACCTCAGACATGGAGGACAAGTTAAGCCAGCAGAGCAAACTGGAGTTTGAAAACTTAGTGGAAGAGACAAGTCACTTCGTACGCACCACTTTTGTATCCCGGCACAAGAAGTTTGACGGTAGGCTGGATGCAATTTACTTATTTCAAGGTTATGGGATTTAAAAGTCAGTTTTTCATAATAAGTTCCAACATTCTTTTCTTTACAATTAGATACCACATTTGCAGTTGTCAGTTTGGCTAAGATAAGGGTTAATTTACACCTGGTATGCTTATCAGTCTTGTGAGTATTGCCTTGACTTACAATGATGTTAAGAATTGGGCTGTTAAGTGCCTTCAGGCTTGGCTAATGGTAAAAAAAGAGATTAGATATACAGAGGTTTATTTTGTCTCCTAGTTTCAAATACAAACGTTAGATTTACAGTTTTGTTAACTGTTGCAAGATGAAGTACGGATTTCCCACGTTGTTTTTTGTTGTTGCAAAGCAGAGTTTTTTGTAGTTTGCTTTTTATAGCCTTAGTGCTGCGTTTTTATCCTGGATGATTTTCTTGTGATGTACAGAGTCTGTTAGAGGGTTTCTGGCTTCTGAACACTAAGGCCTCAGTTGCATTTGAGAGGGATTACTGTGCAAACCATATAAATGCACATTTTATACCTAGAAAGAGTCTACAATAACCGTTTTAGGGGGTTATCTGTTTCTAGTCAGTTCTCCAGTCTCTTCTGGTCTTCAGCTTTTGTACCATATTGGTAAGATCAAGGGTTCAATGTCACAATTTGTTAAATGCTTGTCTTTATTAAGGAACATTAGGTGGTTTCTGTGGTTGTGTCCGTGTTTACAAGTCATGTTATGTTGATCTCTGTCATAAACTGTACATCAGGAAAGAGTAAAAGAGCTTCAGAATACTCAGTCATGGCTTTATCTAAACATGAAACCTGTATTTGAGGTGAAAGTATCTCCCTGAGCATTTCTGCATATGTATAGTTGGAAAAGGTCTGGCACTAAAAGGTGTAAATTGGCATTTCACAAAGTATTGCAGAGCTGCATCTGTGCATGTAAGTAGAATGCCTGCAAAGAAGTACAGTAAAATTAGCTAACCCTAGGTTATGTGGTGTATATGGATGGATGTAGGAGAATGATGGAAAGGTTCTGTGTTGTGGGAAGCTTCAAAACTCTGAGGTTGTATTCAAAAACACATGAAGGTGTCTTTAAATCCCTAAGGTAACTCTGTATCATTCTCTCTGTTGAATTAAAGATTTAATTTTTTTTTGCTAATATTGATTTTCTAAATATGGTACAGAGTGGAAGATAAATTATAAAGGGAAGGAGTGGGAAATGTATAATATGAAGATGAGCTGGAGAATGGTCCCTAGCTGCAGATCAAATGCTAATATAATTTAGAAAGTGTCCTTAGTCATTAGAAGGACTACGGTGTGGATGACTGTGCAGTGTTCTGAGTTGTGATGACTTCATTTTTTTTTAATGTGAAGTTGGAACCTTTTTGTGCAGTTTGTTTTCAAAAGTTTACTTGGCTTCATGAACCTGAAAAAAAGCCCACTACAACCAAACCCCATCCAGAGGTTCTGTGCAGTATCACAAGATGTATATGCAAGCAGAAGAAACATTTCAAGCTATCTATGGTGTATGCAGGGTTTTTCTTTTTCTAGAAGGAAATCTGGAAGATTGCTGGTATTTAGTGAGCAGTGCAGTTGTCTACAAACACTGGACTCTTTGACCAGAAGAGAATCTTACTAATTTTCTGGCAACTTAAGGCCTTTTTATATTGCAATGAACTTAGTCACACTATGTCTTTTTCAGTAATCTGAAATTCTCTATCTTAATACTGATGATAAGGTATATGGCTGAGAGTTACTGACCTATTGTAAATATTACCTTCTGGGATTGTTAAGGATCTTCTCTTCAGGAAGTTTGATTTAAAGACTAAGTGGATTCTTCTGCCTGGTCATTGATGTTTTAGAGGCAATTTGCAATATGAAGTCTCATCAAAGAGCATTTGAACTTTGTGTATGCTTTCAGGATTTTAATGCTATTCTAAATCTATTCAGAAGTTGTTTGCTTACACAGAAAAAAAACACTTTGTCTCTCTAGAAGGGCAAATAAAAAATATATATTCACCTAATAGGCTGGTTTTATACAGAAAAGACAGATTTGCTGCAGTTTAAAATAGGATGATGCTTTTTGGTTAAAAAGCAAACATTGTAGGTAATGTGAATGTATTAACTATTCAAGAATCATCTTGTTTTGTTTTGTTATAATTTGGTGCTTTGATTGCACATGAGAATTCTGATATATGATTCTGCTATGTAATATTAGTACACCAGACATAACAAAACAAATAGAAGCAATTGTGGCAATTTTATGGAAGTTGTGTACAGGACCTGTGCTTAAACATAGCAGCATATCTAACAACAGTAGAATATGTGAACATTTAAGCAATGTCAAGATAGAGACCACACTAACATTGCTCCCATAAGGAGTTAAGTTAAACTACTACTGCTACCAACTTCTTTGTTCATAAAGACATTTATTTGATTTTCTTGAAAAGGGACATGGAGGATTTTCTAGATTTTTGCAAATTTTCTTTTGCTGTACCTGGTATGTCTTAGGGTAATGCTGATCTTTACAACACAAAGACTTCCTAGGGGTATGTCACCTCTGTTGAATTGCAATCTGACCTTCATATGCCTTGCCTTTGTGTCTCACAACCATACACTTAAGCATATGTGAAATGATTTTAAGATTTCCTTTTTGAGAGGAAATCTGAGGTGTGTTTTCCTTCTCAGGGTTTTGCCTGCTTCCAGTTCATGATCTAATCTACAAGGAAACTCAGTCTGCTACCATTTAAGTGTTGTTTCTTTAGCCTTTGGTAAGACACATTTTTACACAGAATGAGAGTGTGGCTGAGATGTGAAGGTACTTCTAGAGATGGTCTTGCCAACCCCCTGCCTGCTCAAAATATGCTTAGTTACCACAGGTTACCCAGGACCATGTGCACCCTCATTTTTAGTATCTCCATGGGTGGAGACTGCACAGGCTCTTTTGGAAACTTATGCCAGTTCTTGGCCATCCTCATGGTAAAAAAAAAATGCTTTCTTGTTTTTAAATAGAATTAACTGTTCTTTAAATTTGTACTTATTGCTTGTTTACCTGTCACTAGGCTCTGCTGCGGAAGGCCTAGTGCCCTGCACCAAATATTTATACACACTGATGAGACCCTCTGAGCACTCTCTTCTGCAGGCTGGACTATCTCAGCCCTCTTGACCTCTGCTTATATGAGAGATGATCCAATCCTTTAATTATCTTACTGCCTTTTACTGGACTTGTAAAGGGGGAGCTCTGTCTTGGGTAGCTCAGACCTGGACCCAACACTCCAAATGTGTCTGAGCTGAGAGGAAGACTACTCTTCCTCAGTCTGTGGACCATGGTCTTAAATAATTTCTATGTCAGTTTTCTATTTGCTTTTTACCTGAAGTGCAGTACTTTCCAAATCTGTGCAAGAACTATAAGCAGGTGAAACTAAATATGAAATAAAGCAGTGAAATTAGAAAAATTCCTTTGAAGCAGTAGGTGCTCAACGTTCCTAGGAAAGAATACAATGCCTGTTTCAGAAATGGGAATTACAAACCCTTCCAAAAAACTAGGAAAATGAGCAAAAGCCCTGTCAAACAGACAGGAAATACACAGGGAATTAAGAGTTGCATTAGATACAGATTTTTTTCTTTTACCTCAAGACTTTGGATAGGACTAATCCAAATAATCAGACATATAATGATCAGCTGTTCCCTGTTTCTACCAATAGACAAGTAGTCATGCTTCAGTCCTTGGACTCTCACTGTATACCTCAAAGCAGCTTAAAATATGTTATTCTCCCAGTATAGCTGTAATAGTATCATCTTACTACCACCGATTCCCTTGCGTAGTGGCATTGCTGAGCAGCTGCTTTACAGACAAGCCAATTTCTTTTAAGTATTGCTCTATCAGCAGCTGAAACCAGCCCTACTGAAAGATTTTGTAATGAATGTTAATGAGGAGACAAGTAGCTGTTCAGTGACGTTTTCTCCCTAATCTTTTGAATAGCTATAGGAGAATTATAGCAAATAACTTTAATTTAAAATAAATAGATCTGAATCTGGTAGAAGAGATGCTATTTCCTCATTCTCATTAAAAAACAAACTACAGTAGTAGTCTTTGTAATGGTGTTCAAGATGAAAGAATGTGTAAGAATAGCTGTCATGAACACGAATGGATATGGATAGCTTTCAGCAGAATGTGTGAGGTATGATCTCGTTTAAGGAAACTAACCTGAACAGCATAAGAACCAATCTGCAGCTGCATTGATCTGTCTTACAGGCTCATCATTCCCCATGCTGATGTGTTTTTTACAGTCTAGTAGAACAGTGATCCATGCCATTAGCTGTGCTGATATTTCTTACAGTCATTGTCAGCAGTAGCAGTGTAAATTACAGAGCAGGAAAAAGTGTTTCAAAGATAACACTGCAAAATGATATTTGCAAGAATAGCAACCCTGTATTCCTTTTTATTCTCTTGCACAGTTTATCAAAGAACTTGGAGAAAAATACTGAGTTGGGATCTTTCTTTGATATTAGAGTGGACAAAAATGTGTTTTGTGAAGCTGTTTTCCAGCAAAGAACTCTCCAGTGGGTTGAAATCTTATCACAGAATTGCAGAATCAACCAGGTTGGAAGAGACCTCCAAGCTCATCCAGTCCAACCTATCACCCAGCCCTATCCAGTCAACCAGACCATGGCACTAAGTGCCCATCCAGTCTTTTCTTGAACACCTCCAGGGTCGGGAACTCCACCACCTCCCTGGGCAGCCCATTCCAATGCCAATCACTCTCTCTGTGAAGAGCTTTGTCCTAATCTCCAGCCTATACCTCCCCTGGCACAACTTGAGACTGTGTCCCCTTGTTATGTTGCTGGTTGCCTAGGAGAAGAGACCAACCCCCACCCTGCTACAACCTCCTTTCAGGTAGTTGTAGACAGCAATGAGGTCACTCCTGAGCCTTCTCTTTTCCAGGCTAAATAACCCCAGCTCCCTCAGCCTCTCCTCACAGAGCATGTAGTCATGTATGATTATATTACACTTGGAGGCGAGGGAAGGAAAAAAAAATAACCAACAACTGTGAAAAGTAAAATAAGGTAGATGCTAGAAGTCAGAATACTCCTGGGTTCAGTTGCATGACCAATGCAAGTCTTCTGCTCTCTGCTTCCCCTTCCCCCCACCTTTGCTGCTCAGCCTGCCAGCTCGATTTGAACCCCAGCTTATGGCTGGAGTTGCGCTGACCTTTGTGGACTTGTGCAGAATAGTATTGGTACAGTAGAGGAGCCCACTTGCACACTGATGCTGTCATGGTTGGCAGGTGGACTTCCATGCTTTCCTTACTTTGACTGTGAAAGGGCATAGTTTTCATAAGAAGATCTTTGGTTTGTTTCTTTGCTTTTTGGAAGCAGAGTTTCAGAAGGCTCTGGGAGGGGGGTCCTAAAGAGTGTAGGAAAGCAGATATAGCATTATCTGTGTACTTTATGCAACTACTTTTATTACTGTAGTGTTGTCATATCAGCAACAGAACACAAGTTTCATCATATGAAAACTGATTTAATAGATATTTTGGATTTTGGTTCTGGGCAAAGTGCCGATGTGTCGTTTTGTCAGTTTGCAATGTGTTTCCTATCAAATGCAAAATCCGTTGCAGAACAGGTGAATTTTAAATACACCACAACTGTTTGGCTGTTGTAGTGTTAGCAAGACCACAGTTTCTGTATAATTCATCTACTGGCTTAACACACTACTGCCCTTGCCAAAATATGGACCTTAGATCAGCTAGAAGTCTAAGTGAAAAGGTAACATTGTCTGGCTTGTCTAATGTCCACTTAGGGCTCGCAAGCAGTTACATCTAGTGCAATTTTTTAAACTTTATAGGGATTCTTGATAAAACATGCCTTATTATATTCAATGGGAAACACTGATTTGCAAATAAAATACTCCACACTTGTTCCAAGTTCCGTCAGAGTTGATGATAGCCCACTAGAAATCTGTATTGCGTATGAATGATTTTAGGCACTAATCCTGAAAGATTTTTGCTGAGGTTACTGTTTCACACATTGTATCAAAATTTGTGAACTGCATTAGATTGGTTCATTTTTTAAGAAATAATTTATTGCAAAAATGGAGAGATGGCAAGTGTACAAAACTTGGAAAAGAAGAATTCAGCCATTAGGAAGAACAGTTTCCAGCCAGTGGTGCTGTGATGGTTCAGACCCAACTGGCAACAAGTCCCACACAGCTGCTCATACAACTGCCCCTTACCTCTGCAGCAGCATGGGAAATAAAATTGGGAGATAAAGGCAGAACTCTGTGGGTTGAGTTAAGGAGATTTTAGCAGAACAGCCCACAGAGAAAGAAAGAATCAGGAATAACAGCAATACTGATGAAGTAGTATAGAGCGGGAGTGATACGAAATGCAACACTGGCTACAATGGCCCAGTCCAGTCTGGCCCATCTCACTGGTAGTGCCCCGTGCTGCCCAGAACACACATCCTTGCCCTGGCTGACCCTCCCCTGATACAGTGGACACAGTGTTAGTATGGTATTGAATACTTCATTGACTGGCTCAGCTGCCTATCTTGGCTGTGACCCCTCCCAACTTCTAAAGAAAAAGAAGACCACAAACCCATCCTATTTGAACAGGACAGGTGCAAATTCCTGTAACCTGGCCATGTCCCATACTGAAAGGTAGAACTCTGGGAACTGTGTCTTCCACACACTCCCTGCAACTGGAAATGTGCTTTGTGCTCTTGGTTCTTTCTGCTCTTCCACAGCTTCATTTGCTAAGTGCAGCTGCTCAGTGGAGCATGTAATCTTCTAACAGATGCATCAGGTTTATGGAACTGCAAAACAAAGGACAAGCAGCTACCCTGTGGTGGACCAAGTGGGCATGATCCACTCTCAAATAACTCTCACTAGAAAGCATGTTGTCCAGTTGTAGCCAAATTCAAACAGGCTTTGAGAAGGCAGGAATCCAGTGTTTTTCCTGTTACACAGAAAGGTGTATCTGCGTTGCTGGATGTTAGATGTTCACAGTGTATGTTACTACTGTCGGTTCCCTCAGTAGTCGGTAGGGAATAACGGGTGCAAGTCATACTGGTCTGAATTTTACACTTCACATAGGTCAGGAAAAATCTCTGCCTGAAGTACTTATTTCTCTATATTGATTAAGAGGGCATTTAGTTCAGACACAGATGCCTTGCACTACTTAAGTAATATGGACTTACACATTTATTCAGATAAATTCCACCCCAAGGAACAGAATAAAGGAGTGAAACATCTAAAACACACTTGAGGATCTCTTCGTGCTCTATTTGCTTCTTTTGCAAAAGTCATCCTTTGTTTTCTTCTGTAATATTTTATGGAGGAACAGACATGAAAAATATTGAGGCAAGTAAGATTATGGCAGTCAGTTATCTTATGATGGTTGAAAAAAACTGCTGTTTGGTTGACTTCAAATGACATTTAATCTTTGATGGAACTCCGAATAGCATATGCTTTCAATATTTTATGATGGAAATTGTTTTCTGAGCTTAGTGTCCAAACTTTAAAAATACTAAACCATAGGTAATATTGCTGATTATGCTGACTTGAGCTAGAATGCAACTTATTCTATTCAGTGATTTAATTTTCAGTGATTTTACTTTTCAGCTAAATCTCTTCCAAGTAAATGCACTCTCTGGAATTAATGGCATAATCTCACTGGCAGTATCTGCTTCTAGAAGTGATAATGCTTGATGTCCATAGTTGCTACTAAAGACTGATATGCAGAAAGGTTCTTGCTTATACTTCTCTAAGAACCAATGTCACTGTTAAATCTTGTCTACTGCGCACAGGGTGGAGTAAAGCAAGAGGTTGGACCTGCAGGGAAAAACTCAAACCAGCCAATACAGTATTTCTATATGTCATATTCAGCATAAAGCTGAGGGATCACAAGAGTTAAGCCCTTGTCTTCAATAGCTGGTGTCTGAGGCAGGCTCTGTCAGTTCTGTCAGTCCTGGTTCATGCAATCCAGAATCCAGTTCGCAGAAACTCTGAATAGTTTGTGGTTTTAATATTTTATGATGGAAATGGTTTTCTGAAGCTAGCATCCAAGCCTCAAAAAAACTAACCCATAAGCAAAATTGCTGATTTACAAATACTAAAATTCCTGTGATTAAAGATGCTTCAATTGCATATGGACAAGAATGTGATTAGTAAAGGCCTCATCTTCAAGTCCATAACACTGATTAAACTCTTCTGAGAATCAGCTGTCAGGGGCTCTGTTACCATACCTAATTCTTACTTATCCTGGTTTGAGCTTCCACCTCTGGATGGAATGTAGATTTATCCCAGAGTTTAGCAGTTAACCCTTAACTACAGCATTACTCCAGTGGTACATGCCCACCTGACACAGAAGGACAAAACCATGCTGTAAGATGCAAAAATAGAGACTGTGAATAGAAACAAAGCTACAAAAAAATGTATTCATACATAGTGTCAGCACTCTGGATAATACAAACTGTAGCCTTATCATTTCTCATTTTATTGTGTTCAACCCTCATTAAATGCAGAAATAACTACTTTTCAGATGGATCTCTTGACTGTAATACACAGCCATTGTCTTTTTGCTGCCCTCCTTTTCCCGATCCTTTTGCCTGTCTGTCCACACAACTGGGAAGTTAAAAGCAGACTTAAAACAGTATATCATGAAAAAGATCTTGGAATATTTGAAAAGCGATTCAGTGACTATCTGTCCCTGTATCTCTGCTTATCTAAAAGACCCCTAAGAGTTTATTTTAAATTAAACTTTAGTTTTATCCTTTTACCTCTGTTCTGTGGTTTACCAGAAAAATATGGAAATGGATCTTGTTGGGAATGTCATGGGAATGTTGCTTTTAGTAGTAAGATAGCTCCTTTAGGGAGGGAACTATATGCCTTTCAGAAATAGTTTGAAAACCAGGCATATTAAGGTCTACATGTGCTATACTTACTGGTAACTATGAATATTATATATATACATCAGAGCTACCAAATCTTCAGGAAGAGGGTAAGAAAAATGTGGCACAAAGGTATTGCTTCTGAAGTCTTCCCTGCATGCTATACATTAACTCTCATTCAGTACTGATAGCTGTGAGGTAAAAGATGCATGCTGCGTACACTGCCATAGTGCAATCTAGCTGCTTGCCTGTGTAGGTGCTGGTAGAAAGGAGTAGCATTTGGTCTCTATGTGGGCAGGCCCACTCCAAGGCTGGTAAAGGCTGACAAATGGTGTGTAGGCAAGCTGGTTAGTGTAACATCATGCTTGCCATGCAGCTGTTGTTAGCACAGTTACCACTGGCCAAACTGCTACAGACCAAGTGAGAGCATATCACCAAGATATAAACTCTTCTACATTATCCATACTGCATTTCTTTGCTCGTTGGTTCTATGCATGAACATTCAGATATAATTTTAAAACCACAGGATTTTTAAAAATTCATGGCTCAATAGAGATATTATTGAAATGTTCCAAATGTCCTAAATATATTGGAACTCTAAACTTCACTGATTCTCCATAGTATTTTTATGGATTCTTTTTCTAATTGTCGCTAATATAGTTTCCACTTGTTCACTTCTTGGGATATTTACATAAACTGGGATCTTTAGTTTCAACTTTTTCCATCTTTTCCAAGTAAAACTTGGAGTTATTTTGCTTAATGTGTTTATTCTGCGTGCATTACATGCTCGATTTACTCTGAGGTACGTGTAGATTAATTTACAAGCTTCATGAGTAATAAACTAATTCTCTTTTAGTTGTAACCTGTGTGCTCTATGCATTCAGGATGATACATCACTGAATCATTAGCTGATTGTTTCAGCAACGTGCAGGTCACTTACCTATCATTATAGCAAGTGATATTGTAAGGGAAATGCATATACCAGAAAATTAGCTGGAAAATGGGTAAAGAGAGAGGCAGGAGCAAAAATATCATGTTGTGAACTGTCTATTATGATTATAAAGGGCAGTATACAGCTTACGGGAACAATCTTAGGTGCATAACTGGATGCAGCTTTTGGGGAAGATGGTTTTTGTGTCAGTGGAGGGACAGTTAGCAGACACCATTCCTACCTGAAGTAAGCTTTGAAGCTATACCAAGAATTTTAATAAAATTAGCAACAAACCTTAAGGCCTGAAATACATCTTCTTTAATATATAACAAGTAATTAATTTACCTTCCTTAGGTGAAATGATTTGCCGTGACTGGATAATNTATGATTCTATGATCTCATGGGAGCATCTAGTAGCCATTCACAGTTTCTGAATTAGGAAATACACCAGGACAGCTAAAAGGGTGTCTTTGCTCTTGAAGAGCTACACTAGTAGTTAAAACACTAGGCATATATGATGCAGGAATGAGGTGAAAATAGGCATTTTCAGTCAGTGAAATCTCAATAAGATCATGTCCTAAAAAGGACAACAGCAGATAGTTGAGCAAGTGAGTACAATGTATGCAATCTAATTTTTACTTCAATAAGAGCAACTTGACTACGCAGATATTAAAGCTGTACTGAGGGAATAAATTTTGCTGCTATCTACTTTTTCTTTATACTGACATTGAGGCATTTTTGCAGGGTGTGCAGCTTAAGGAAGGCATCAATTTATATATATTTGTGTAAATGTTGAATCAAGGTTTGGTAGCACCATGGAGTTACCGCTGGAAGACAATGTCATATCTGCTTGATGTGAACTAGTTTCTGAAGCATGTAAAATCTCTAGAGGGGAAAAATACAACAAACTTTCAAAGCATAACAAGAAAGGGATGCATGTGAAGGAATACAAACTAGGTAATTTGCTGTTTTCTCAGGCTAAGCAAATAATGACTGAGTGTGCTGGTAGGCATAAATCCTGCCAGGCTGGTTTAAACCCTTGCTCAGTCCTCCTTCTGTTCAGGGTCTGGAAGTTGAAGTAGATTGAGCTAAGCAAAGCGAAGCCCTGGGGCTGGGAGCTTAGCACTAGGTGTCAGGTGTCTGGTGCAGCCCCTCAACGTGCCTGTGTGGTCACACGAGGCACGAAGCTTTGAATGCATTGGGCAGAACAAGAATGCTAAATGCCTATTTGCCAGTTTAACTTTCAAATTGGTCTATTTAAGGGGGGATGATTTAGAAGCCACCTCCTTTTCTACACAGCCTTTTCTACACAGCAGCCTTTTCCTACACAAGCTGTCTACAGAGATCGTCTCTCTGCAGCACCTTTTAGCGGCTCGTTAAGACCGGGAATCGCTGTGGCCACGTGTTTGCAGCTTACACTGGCTCTGCAGCAACTCTCTC
>WBNM01044287.1:0-16436 GCA_013399055.1 Ramphastos sulfuratus | reverse complement strand
CAGCCCTCTGATCATCTTCATGGCCTCCTCTGGACCCACTCCAACAGTTCCATGCCCTTCCTGTGCTGGGGGCTCCACAACTGCACACAGTACTCCAGATGGGGTCTGACAAGAGGAGAGTAAAGGGGCAGAATCCCCTCCCTTGCCCTGCTGACCACACTGCTCTTGATGCGGTCTAGGACTTGGTTGCTGTCTGGGCTGCATGTGCACGCTACAGGCTCACATTGAGCTTTTCATCATCCCAGACCCTCAGGTCCTTTTCCTCAAGGCTGCTCTCCAGCCATTCACCACCCAGCCTGGATTTGTGTATTGGTGCTTATTTATTTATGCTAAGTAAATAGCATATTAATTTAAGGGCTCATTAAATAACTTGTAGAGGGGACCTTTTCTGATGCCTAATGGAGTTTCAGTACTGGCCATAGCTTCTGGCTGTGAAGACTGGATCCCAGAGTGTCAGACATCTCAGGATCCTTTCTGGCCTCTACCCAAACCCCGCTAACTGGAATCTGCTGTCTGGTGAGGAGGTCTACAAGTAGTAGAGAGCTACAGATGTGAAATTAATCTGCTCTTGCTTACATTTGAGATTTGGCTTCCTGTTTTGATATCAAAACATACATGGTCTTTTTTTTTTTGAAAGGCCACTGTGCCCATTGTAAACATGTTGATATTCAAGTCCTTGATATTCAGCATTGGATTTTAAGTCTTAAGTAAGGGTATACAGGCTTGATCATTCTAATATGTCTAATCAATAGAGAAGGAGGGTTTTTTTGTTGTTTGGTTAGGATTGTTTTGTTTCGTTTCTATTACCTGGAAACATGAAGTTGTGAAAATTACACACTTTGGAAAGTTCCTTACATTGCCATGTGTTACTTGGTCCTGTTATGCCACATTCACCCAGAATCTGATCATTCTTGTAGTTTTAATTTGTTAGACTCCCTTTCTAGCAATGCAATCAATGCATATGGTGACATTTCAGACAGAGGCAAGATGCTGTTAAGTCAAACAACCTTAATTAGCGCCTGGTTGCACAGCGCATTGTATACCACACATAGCCTGTGCCAATATGGAGCTTGAAGTGCCATGTCTGAAAAAATCAGAGGGGTTTGAGAGCAGTTTGGAGATAGATGTGAAGAAATGGAGATCTGAATGATGCTTGTAAGTGTAATATTAATACTAATACTAATATCCATTATCACGCATTCCTGTCTCTAGGATTTTTCCTGGGATTTGTTCTCAAAATACCTTTAATGTAGGTGTCGGAAGTCCTCCAACACATTCCTCCTTAACTGCCATTCTAATGCTTGACATAGTCATAATTTTATCAGACATAGTAAATTCAGACATTTAATTTCATTCTCCTTATCCTATCAACTTAAAAATATTATTTAGCACAGTTGTACTATTTAAATACCAATCAATCCATATCTATGTCACATTCTTTACACTGGTCATAAATAGAGTTACCAATGCCAATTAGTGGACTGAAACAATTAAGTTAGTATTCTGTGGAAGCTTGTATCGAATAGCTGAAGTTATTTAGGTGTGATATTTTTTATTCAGTAGTGTACTGACAAATACTGGCTTCTCAAACAAGTTGTATGATGACATAATTAAAGATAGGAATAAAGTAAAATGCCTTTCAGGATAGGGATCCCTACATGACAGATTTTCTGTTAAATAAAAATGAGATACTAAGCATCAGATGATAATTAAGAAAATTAAGAATTTATACAGCTCTTGGACCAGAACTTAGAGTCATAGAATGGTATGGTTGGAAGGGACGTCAAAAATCATCTAGTTCCAACCCCCTGCCATAGGCAGGGACACCTCCCACTAGTACAGGTCACTCAAGGCCTCTTCCAACCTGGCCTTGAACACCTCCAGGGAGGGAGAAGCCACAGCCTCCCTGGGCAACCTGTGCCGGTGTCTCACCACCCTCACTGCAAAGAACTTCCTCCTAATATCCTTACTTACCCCACGACAGACTTCCCACCACATTTTATAGTTACAGTATCACACTGCTTAAATAACTGTGGGTATATCTTTAGCATTTGTAGCAGTTTATATTATCTCTACAGATAGGATCATTGAATCGGGACCTGCCTTATTAAATTGACATACTATGTATAAGTAATACTTCTTACATCAAAACAAAATATCATGAAAGTAAGAGAGGCTTGGAAAGTGAAAGAGGAACAGGAAAAATTTTCAAATGGCCCTTCAATAATGCCTCTTGTGGAATAAAAGTGCTGCTGCTCTGAGGAATCTGTGTGTACCTGAATTCTCTTTTTGTCTGATTTTACATAATTCTTGAAAGGGAAGGAAAATATTAGTGTTAGTTCAAAGTAATAATTGACAAGTTCTAACAACAGAGACAGAGAGGCTATACTATTCTTGCCAGAATAATATCATACTCAACAGTTCACAGGGAAGCCTTAAAGCATAGGGATGTATTTGGATTTTCTGACATCATACATTACTACATTCTCTTCCTGAAAGTGACTCTTTTGAACTCCTGTCTTTTATATACACTGAAATCTATGACAGTAAGTAAAACTGGAAAAATCTCTGTTCATTTCTTAGGCAAAGGATAGTCTGTGCTGGACCTAAATATACACAGACTTAATGCCAGACCTTTGCCTAGGAATCAACTGTATTTTCAGCTAATGCATAAAATAAAGTGCAGCAATCAAAAGCAGTGTTGTTTTAAAAAAACACTTTGAAATAAAACTCCTTATCTTCACTTTCACCTGTGCTCTGCTTCTGATTTATTCAGTTACATTGCTGAGGGATGTGTTTCTCTAGTGTGATCTTGTTTTCTGCATGCACATCAGCAGGTTGCTCACTAAAACTCTGTAACTCTTGGAGCAGTATGCTTGGAAGGAAATGGTTTTGTTCATCTCTTTGTAAAGAAGCACAAGGAAAGGGAAGCTTGGAGATGAGAGAAGGACACATGAATACTGACTATACTTTTATGATGGCTGTAGTCCCATGAAAAGATGGTAAAGCATGGAAACCTGGTGGCCCAAGGAAATCCACCTCAGCAAAGGTCTCTCACTGAGCAATCCGCAAGGCTTCATTGCCATTGCAGTCAATGAGTTTATCTGTCAAAGGCTACAGGATCTAGTAAATTACCTAAAGATATGACCATGAGAAGACTGTTACCTGAGGATTGTTTTTTATGGTATGTAAACCATCCCTTCTAACACCTTCTTTTCCTCTTCAACTTGAAAGAGACTGCAGAATTTATGCAGTATCTGTAATTAGGCCTTCAAATAACACAGCTTGAAAGGAAACAATCTTAGCAATAAAAAACAATAACAATTTCCTGATTTCACTAAAATTTCTAAATGTCTCAATCTTTTCAGTTTGCTTCTCTGATGCTGCTTTTTGTAAATTCTCTAAACAGGCAATGTGTTGCTATGCAGTCTGACACACCATTATCAATAATCTCTGTTGTATTTATTTATTACTACTGTAAGCACATCCAGGAAAGCTATAATCCATATTTCAGTTAGAACTAGAAGTGATGTGAGGGTTGTGGTTTTTTTTTTCTGGTGTGTGTTGTTTTTTGTTGTTTGGGGTTTTTGTTGTTTGGGGTTGTTTTTATGTAATCCCTGGTATAAAACCATATACAGCATCAGGCTCAGTGACTGTTTACAGGGATGATTTGTGCATCCCTAATGCATTGCTGTGGGTGTGCAAAAGAAGGTGTCCCTGAACAGTTCTACTGCAGGTCTCAAACTGATTCAAGTGGTAATATCCCTTGTGAAGTTGTGTAGTGCTGTTCATGCCCATGTGAAATGAGAAAATTAATACTGTGGCCATGTGTTAAGTTTCTTGCTTGCTCAGTACTTTTGCTTGTGGCTTAGAGGTTTGTTTGTTGTATTTTTATTTTTTTTTAAATTTGTTTTTTGCATAAGGAGATGGACATTGATCTTGCATTCTAAACTTTCTGCCATGACTAGACATACTGATAACAGGACAATTTTCTGATGACTATAGGGTCCATGGATAAAAGGGCAAAACAAGGCATCTCTCTAACAACTGCATTTTGAGGCAATTTTTTTTAAATTAAATAATAAATTGCCAGTAAAAAAAAAGAAGCAATCACATTACTTCTACTTGAAAAGATTTGAAAGATACTGCCTGAAGTTACTCTTGTTTAAATGAGTGACTTTCCTTTTCCTTGCATACAAACTCATATACAGGATTTCTCGTATACTGGACTTTCATTTTCCTTGCATACAAACTCGTATACAGGATTTCACTGGGTGTCAGTTCTTATGTCTTTATTCTAGATCTCCTTTTGCTACTCAGACCTCACATATCCTTGCTTGAAAGTTCCTTCAGTTTTTGGGATGGTTATAGTTAAGCTCATACTGTTGAGAAATTTTAGACATCAAAGTTTACCACAATTTCATTTTACTGTAATGATCATGCATATCATGAGACAACTTTTAACCAAGCAAACTAGTTTAGTTTGTTAAATCAGCAAAAATGTTCTATGGCTTCTTCAGATAACAGAAGGGGGAAGAATGGATCGAGAGAGAGAGATCAAAATTCAGTGGTTTGCAATGTTGTATGGCAAGTAACTCTTGGAGATAAAACCAAAACAGTCTCAAAACCAGGACATGGAAATTTTGAGGAGGAGGAACTTGGTAATTCATTATTTAACTCTCTACTTATGTTCAGCTGTGAAATAAAAACATCAAAGTACCAATGCAGATTTCAAACTCTTAAGAAGGGGCCAGACCCTGCTCTCACCAATGCCTTAACAATCACTTAGTCTGTTTCAAAGTCCTTATTAGACTACTCAGCAAAACAGCACACTATCAAATTCGCTAATAGACCATCTACGAACAAGTGCAGCAAGTTCTGCAACAGCTAAAAGGTTTCTTCTCAGCTTGTGTTTGCAAAACATGTGTGAGTTAATGGAGTATCACATTCATATAGTGCCAGGGCATTGACCTGAAGTCTCTTCAGGAAATAGATCTAGGTTTTACCTGGATGCAGTGTGCTTTACAATGGAAAACACGCCACGTTTCCTTATATGATGTTAGTATTGTTTGTTTATTAAATAATAAAGGTGAATCACAACTTTTCTATCCCTGAATGTTTAGCATCTGTACATTACTGTTTTGTTCCTTCATGGAAGAAATTTATCTTCCAAATAGGTCTCATTTCTTTATGTTTGTCAACTTCATTATTGAGTAAGCCAAGGCAGTTCAGAGTTTATAGTTGATCCCAGTTTATATGGCTAGGGGAAAGAAAATATTCTGGGTTTGTTTCAGAAGATTTCATTGCTATATGGAAAGGAATTTAGGACATGATTTAGAAATACCTAGAGAGCAGAACACTTCTAAGGCCACATTCCATGTTGAAAGCATGATTTTAAGAGTAGTCATACAGATACTAAATGAAACTTTTTCTGATGCTGGTGGCAAACTATCTGTCATGATTTAACTGTTGAATGTTGAATGCTTATGGATTGGCATCCTTTCCTTCCTTAGGGGGGGGATACAAAGAAAGGCTGAAAACAAGTTTAACAATTAGAATTAATAATTTAACCATTAGAATTAGAAACCAAAGAAAGACAATTATGAATTGCACATTCACTTTCTGAATGACAGGGCTTAGTTTTCAAATTTGCTTCAATGCAACTGCAATGCTGATGAATTTAGACTCAAGATACTTTGCTGAAGTATTCATATAACGTTCATATACCTATAAAGACCATGAAGAAATGGAGACATACAAAGGCATTTTGAGTTTGATAGTAAAAACAAATCAAATGGAACAGGGGCTGTTTTGCATATGCTTTCTCTTGTACTCTTGTACTTGCTGTAAGACTGTGTTACACATTCTCATTAGATTTGTTACTTTCAGGTAATTTTCTCCCAGGTATTCCTGTTGATTTTTTTTTTTTTTTAATTTTCTTAAATGCATTCACTTGTATTTTTCTAGATAGAACTTGCTTCACTACTGACTGCCACTGCTCATTTTCAGTCTCTACAGGCATTTTGTCTTACCTCTGTGTAAGTTCTTTTGAGCACTTCCTATTTGGAACCATCTAAAAATGTAATTAATGTGCTGTTTACTCCTTCTTCCAAGTGATTAGCAGATGATTCATTTAAAAAGAATACTCACTCTTTACCTGACACAAGCTCTTCAGGATATACGACTAACATTGTAGTAGTAGTTAGACTGCCATAACCTCTTCTCATCATTGATCTTTTAAAACAACAGTGCATTCTTTGTATCAAATTTCTGCTGTGCAACTTAATGCCAGCTTCCCAAAGCTAAAGTGGACCATCAAACCCCACTTACTTATCAAACAAATCATGCCTTTTTCTTCAGATCCATTACCCATCAGAAAGGCAAAAGCCCAGCTAGAACTCAGCCTGGCCACTGCTATGAAGGATAACAAAAAACATTTTTACAAATCCATTAACAACAAAAAGAAAGCAGAGGAAAATATCCACCCTTTATTGGATGCAGGGGGGAACATTGCTATCAAAGATAAGGAAAAGTCTGAGGTACTTAATGCCGCCTTTGCCTCAGTCTTTAACAGCCAGACCCATTATCCTCAGAGTGTGCAGCCTCTTGATAGGGATGGAGAGCAGAGTCAACTCCCCATAATCTAGGAAGAAGCACTTAATGACCTGTTATGCCACCTGGACACTCACAAGTCTATGGGACCAGATGGGATTCATGCAAGAGTGCTATGGAGTCTGGCCAAGCTGCTCTCCATCATCTATCAGCAGTCCTGGTTAACAGGGAAGGTGCCAGACAATTGGAGGCTTGCCAACATGACACCTATCTACAAAGCAGACTGAAAGGGGGAAGTACAGGCCTGTCAGCCTGACCTCAGTACCAGGGAAGATTAAAAAGCAGTTCATATTTGGTGCACTCACACAGCAAGTGCAGGATAGCAGAGGGATCAGGCCCTGTCAGCATGGGGTTCATGAAAGACAGGTCCTGATTGACCAACTGCATCTCTTTCTATGATGGGGCGACCTGCCTAGTGAAGGAGGGAAAGGCTGTGGATATTGCCTACCTGGACTTTGGTCAAGCCTTTGACACTGTCTCCCACAGCATTTTCCTCAAGAAACTTGCAGCCCATGACATAGATAGGTACATTCTTGGTTGGGCTGAAAAGTGGATGGGTGGTTGGGCCAAAAGAGTTGTGATAAACAGAGTTAAATCCAGCTGGTGGCCTGTCATACATAGTGTCTTCAGGTCTCGGTGTTGGGGCCAGTTTAATATCTTTATTAATGTGTTGCATGAGGGGATCAAGGGCACCATCAGCAAGTTTGCAGATGCCACTAAATTGAGCCAGAGTGCTGATCTACTCAAGGGTAGAAAGGAACTACAGAGAGATCTGAACAGGTTAAATTGATGGGCTGAAGTTCAACAAGACCAAGTGCTGGGTTCTGCACTTTGGTTACAACAACCCTAAACAGTGCTACAGGATTGGGTAAAAGTGGCTGGAGAGCAGCCTGCTGGAAAGGGATCTGAGCAGGCAGGCTGAACATGAGCCAGCAGGGTGCCCAGGCAGCAAAGAAAGCCAATGGCATTCTGAACTGTATCAAAACTAGTGTGTCCAGCAGCAGCAGGGAAGTGATTGTGCCCCTGTACTTGGCCCTTGTGAGGTCACATCTCGAGTACTGTGTTCAGTTATGGGTGCCACAGTATGGGAAAGACATTAAGGTCCTGGATGGAGTATGTCTAGATAATAGCAACTAGGCTGGTGAGGGATTTGGACGGCATGTCGTAGGAGAAGCAGCTGAGGGAGACAAGGTTGTTTAGTTTGGAGAAGAGAAGGCTAAGGGGAGATCTTACAGCTCTCTACGACTACCTGAAAGGAAGTTGTAGTGTGGCTGGTGTTGGTCTCTCCTCCAAAGTAGCTAGAGATAGGATGAGCAGAAATGNTCCTCAAGAAACTTGCAGCCCATGACATAGATAGGTACATTCTTGGTTGGGCTGAAAAGTGGATGGGTGGTTGGGCCANAGTGAGTTCAAGTTGTGCCGGGGCGGGTTTAAATTGGACATTAGGAAAAGCTTTACTTAGAGAGTGATGAGGCATTGGAACAGGCAGCCTAGGGAGGTGGTGGAGTCACCATATCTCTAAACCTGTGAATAACTCATCATCCTTGATTTCCTCTTTTTTTTCTCCAAAATTAACAAAATATTGTTTCACTAGGCTTGGCTGAGTTTAAATTTTAGCTGGTAAATTTTGTCTGAGGCACTACGGCACCACTATGCTGCAGTGAGCTAACTATAAATAATGAATATCAAATTTCAGCAGTCTTTTTGCAGGATTTCTTAGCTGTTAAGCAGAATCTCCTGATTCTGTGGGTAAGGACTTCAAATTCAGTTTCTGTATTAGATATTTTGGTTTGTTTACTGTTTCTATACAGAACTGGAAAACCAATGTTATTCCCATGTCATACCTAACAACAGTGAAAAACAGTTCAGCTCAGTGATACTTGCTTATTCCTCCTTTCTTATGCCTTATATTTCTTCTTCTTGGAGGCAAGGCAATGCTGCTCCTTAGGCTGGAGAGAGATTTTATGCTTTCTTCTAGCATGTCTATGATTTCCAGAGGCCACCTTTATTTGTAACTTTGAGAGGAGGAATAAGGGTATTGCTTAACAACACAAGCACTTAGTAAAGTGGAAATTCATTTTGTGGCAACTTCTGGCTTTCATTTTGTGGCATCTTTCTTCCTCCTCTCTGACTGCGTCATGTTATTTGTCCTCCAGGAATGTATTCTGATATCACAGGTACTGGAAAGAGGCAGCTGTTGCTAAGTTATAGTATTTGAATAACATGGATACTTTCTGATAGAATTAACTTGTTTACCTGATGCAATCTAAATAGCTGTGACTGCATACCCAAAATGTCAGCATACATGTAAAAACAAGCAAAGAGAAAGACAAATAAAAATGTGTGAAGGTGAAAACAACAGAAAAGAAGAAACTAACCATTGCATGTCCTCAGGACAAGTGAGTCCAGAGGCAAAAGCACAGATGTACCCAGTGTAGTCCTGTGGTCAGAAATGTTTAGAAAGGAAAAACAGCCAGAAAGCTGGAAAAAGAGATGTGTTCTGTGTCCTCAGCAGATGAAGATGATATGAAATTTGTTTGCAAATACTACAAATACACTTAAATGTCCATTCCTTCAACCGACAGCATGCAATGCATGTAATTAGAGTGCTGTCTGACCCAGTACCTGTCTGTTAGAGCACTTAGCTCTGAGCTATCCAGCATTTTAAAGCTCTGATCTCAAAGGACTGATGGGAATCAGGATGTCATATTGAGCCTTTACCCTTGAAATATCTGTGCAGAGAATGCCAAGCTAAATGTTCATCTATTCTTTATGTGGCTATTGCTTGAAGATAGCTTATTAGCAAAGTGATTGATTTATACTTTGACCTTTACTGTTTAGTAACTGATCTGTTTGTTTTAATCCTCTGAAAGACAGAAATGCATACCTTATTAGGTAGCCCTGCCACAATTTCAAAACGTGCTATCTTAAATGAAAACAATGAAACCTGGTATTTGAAAATGCTGCATGTGGAATATCTGAAAAGAGATGATGGCATTGACAAAAATGCAAACAGTAATTACTGTTAATATACCTTTATGTGACCTGGAAACCTGTTTAAGATGTACATGTATTGTGTATAGCTGTATACACTTGTAAACAGGAATAGATGTTACCATTTATTTACCAAAAAAATGCATTAAGGAATGTTTTTAATCAAAATTCTCATATCTGATGTTCAGAACATCTGAATTACTCTGGAAGCAGTTTCTCTGTTTTACTCAGCAGCCTCAAGTTAACTTGATTTATTTTTAAGTCTTGATCTGAAAACTAAAAGACACCTCCTAAGAATAAGATGTGGAGGTACTTAGGAATTTAGTATTCTTACTATTGCTTGTTAATTTGCAAGTAGGATCTCACATCCTTAGAAACACTGCTTTGAAAAAAATGAATACAGATTTATGATGTCCTGAAGTGCAGCAGGTGCCGCTTGTGTCATTTCAACATCAGTTTGGGGTTCAACAGCCTTGCAGGACTGAGATTGTCATTTTGCAGGTGTTAAAATTAAAAGGCTGTGAGGCCAGTTGCATTCAGGCACTGCAAGTGCTCACAGCAGGCATTCAAGGGCAAATTATGCTTGAACAACCTGATTGCCTCTCCGACAAAATGACTGGCTCTGCAGATGAGAGAAGAATCGTGGAGGTAATATACCTTGACTTTAGTAAGGGTTTTGACACTATCTCCCACAGTGTTCTCATTTGGTAGCTGAGGAGACCCCAGCTTTCTAATCTAAGTGCTGTATGGGTAGGAAATTTTCTGGGCTGTCGGGCTTAAAGGGCAATGATCAGTGACTAAATGCTCAGTGGGTGGCTGCTGAAGGGAAGGTAGGCAGCACGCCGGGAGATGAGTGCTGGGGACCCTAGTGTTCAGCATCATCATCCGTGACCTCAGTGGTGACACAGAACAAACTTTTTACATGACAGAAAGTCAGGGGAAATGGCTGGTGTGAGGAATGTGATCTTTAGTCCAAAGACTTGTCAAGGCAAAACTGGATTAACATGAGCATGAAGTCAACTGGAGCCTCACAAAGTTCAGTGAGAAGAAGGGAAAAGCTCTACATGGATGGCCCTGAGGATGATCAGAGGGCTGCAGCAGCTCTCCTATGAGGACAGGCTACAAAAGTTGGGGCTCTTCAGTCTGGAGAAGAGAAGGCTTGGAGGAGACCTTAGAGTAGCCTTCCAGTATCTGAAGGGGGCCTACAGGAAGGCTGGGGAGGGACTATTTCCAAGGTCTTGCAATGGCAACAAAAGGGGCAATGGGTTTAAACTGTCAGAGAGGAGATTTAAACTGGATGTTAAGAGGAAGTTCTTTCTAGTGAGGGTGGTGAGGCACTGGCACAGGTTGCCCAGGGAGGTTGTGGCTGCTCCGTCCCCTGGAGGGGTTGAAGGCCAGGTTGGAGGAGGCCTTGAGTGACCTGTACTAGTGGGGAGGGTCCCTGACAATGGCAGGGGGTTTTAACTAGATGATCTTTGAGATCTCTTCCAACCCTACCATTCTATGTAATAGTGACAAGTGGAGTGCAGGCTGGAAAGAAATTGGCTGAGAATGAGCTGTACTAAAGGGACTTAGGGGGGCATGGGGGATGTGTCAATGTGGATGCCAGGCTGAATATGAACAGTTTATTTCCTCCCTTATTGTGACAAACTGATTTACTGGAGTATATGAAGAGAAGCATAGCCAGCGAAAAGAATCATAAAATCATAGAATCATCCAGGCCAGCAAGGACTTCCGAGATTGCCAAGTCCTGCCATTTCACCTACTCCAACAAACCTGTCACTACACCATGTCCCCAAGCACCAGATCCCCATGGCTTTTAAACACTTTCAGGAGTGGTGACTCAAACACCTCCCTGGGCAGCCCATTCCAGTGCCTGACAACCCTTTCAGTGAAAAAAAAATCCTGATATGCAGTCTAAACCTCCCCTGGCACAGCTTGATGCCATTCCCTCTCATTGTGTCACTTGTGAGAAGAGACCAGTGCCTGCCTCTCTACAACCTCCTTTCAGGTAGTTGTAGAGAGCAGTAAGGTCTCCCCTCAGCCTCCTCTTTTGTAGACTAAACAGCCCCACTTCCTCAGCTGCTGCTCATAGGACTTGTTCTCCAGGCCCTTCAGCAGCTTAGTAGCCTTTCTCTGTATCTGCCTCAGTGCCTCGATGTCTTTCCTGTACCATGGTGCCCAAAACTGAACACAGCACTCAAGGTGCAGCCTCACTGATGCTGAGTACAGCAGGACAGTCACCTCCCTGGTACTGATGGCCACACTACTTCTAATACAGGCCAGGATGTTGTTTGCCTTCTTGGCCACCTGGCTCATGTTCATCCTCTTGTCAATCAGTACTCCCAGGTCCTTTTAAAGAAATTATAACCACTCTTTACTTGGTGTAGTTGAGGAAGCAATTAGAAAATTCCATCTGTTTTACTCTCCCACTTCAAAAGAGGTGTGGAGAAACAGAAGAGGGTACAGTAGAGGTTTACAGGAAGGTCAAAGACCTACATAGCACATGTTATAGAATAGAAATCAGGGGCAATTTGGTTTGTTTAGTCCCATAAAAAAGGAGAAAAATGGGAGCTGGAATATCTTATTATAATTCCTTAAAAGATATCTAGTGTCAAACTTAATAGAACCAAACTATTTTAAAAAGTGCCAGGTGACAGAAGAAAATAGCTACAAATTGCAGCTTGGAAGCTTCAGGCTAGGGGAAAAAAGCAAAAAAAAGGTCTGTAAAAGGCAGCACATCCATGGTACATGTTTCCCAGAGAAGCTATGGGATCTCCATTCATGGAGGTTTTCCTGTTCTAACTAGACAAATTTCCGGGTGGCCATGCTTTCTGATGTGGGTTTTGGGAGTTACCCGCCCCCCACACACTTTGTAAAATGACCCAGGCTAAAACTCAGTCGGCTGGAAGTTTAGATGAAGCTCTATTTACAGCTCAGCACAATATACAAGCAGATATATACACTATATACAGGAATATTTACAGAAATATACAAGGTAAAGGTAATACAGAAACACAACACCCCTCCCAGAAATCAGAGACCCCAGGAGGGGCTCCCAACCACCCTTCCACCTTCTCCTCACCCCTATACCTTACCCCAAGGTTTTGAGGATCGGCCAGAGGAGGAGTTAGAAGAAAAGTGATTAGTGAAATTAATTTGTCGGAGAGGAGAAGCCAGAAGTTGCAGGATAGCCCCAGACAGTGTATCCCAGAGCCCGTGACCAGCCCGACTGTCTTATCTTTTGTTTTGGGTTCTTTCTTAAGCATAACAGCAAGCCTATGAGTGAAGTAGACATCACCATTGTTTTCTTTTCACAGCCTATAATATAATTTTCTCTATTAAAATATTCCAATTAGCCTTAAACCAGCACACTTTCAGTGGGAGATTGGCTTAAATGACCTGCAGAGGTCCCTTCCAATCAATATTTCTGAGACTCTCCAGTTTGTCTGCTGGCAGTATCTGGAATAGCCAGAAGAACAACTTGAGACATTTTAGTGATTTAAAAATCAGGAGCAAGAAGCAAGTAATGTATATATAAAAAACAAAGTGGAACATTCTTAACCAAAGATGTAGCAGAGCTGTATGAGTCCAGAAGAGTTAGCCTTGCATAGAAGTTTGTCTTCCAGTTGTGTTCTGGCTTCAGTGCTCTGTGCACATTTATGCTTTGTTTTTCTTACTTTCCTCAAGCTTGGTAATATTTGTAGTGTTCCCCTCTCTGGCTTTGGCAGTTTAATCTGTTCATTCCTTTGTTTGGTTCTAAATTAAGTCCCAATGTCAATCTGTCCATACTTTCCCCACGAACATTTCAAACACTGGCCTCTCACTTTCTGTTTATTGAAATACATTTGCCATTGTTCCTAGTTCCTCATGATTCTCCTTCTTCTTTACAGATTAGTCACCAAGTCTCTTCCTTCTAACTTAGTTCCTTATGCTCTGCATCTTTGCAACCTCTCCTTCTGTCACTCCCTCTCTTTCTTTCTTTCTCTCTTTCTCTTTGTGAATGGCAATGTCAGCCAGTGCATGCATGACTTCATCTGAGCACATTGTCTCAACTCTCTTGATAGTCACTGGAAAGACATAGGAACTCTCTGGGCGCAACACATTTCCTACTTTAGAACAGGTTAGATGAATGTGTCTTGTGTGTGGCTCCTTTTCCCTATTGACTATACAAGAAATGAAGACTAAGCCTCTCAGGTGCATGTCACAGGTATCTAAATTTAGGTAAGATGATACCACAATAAATCAGAGTGAACACAGCCAGAAAGAACAATGCTGCAACTATCCCATGGTAATAGGAGCTATTCCTCTTCCGTATTTTAAGATCTTGTGATTACTTCCATGTTCAGATTTCTCTGTCTAAACTTCCATGCTGGCTTTTCTGTTTCCCTACATTTTTGACCTTTCTATTAGTGTGCAAAGACATTTCTCCACTCCTTGTGCAGCATACTGTGTGTACCGAAATCACTTTTCACACTGAACAAACATGACTAAAGAATTGCAGTACTGGGTACCTCAGTGTTGGATTTGCAAATGTTGATTTCACCCAACAAAGACAGAATGGATTAAATATTTTTTTTTTTCCTGGTTATTTCAATTATATTTTTTTACATTGAAGTCAAGTTATTGGACTCTGTTATGTTGAATATAATCATATAGCTCTTCTATGAGGACAGGCTGAGAGAGTTGGGGCTCTTCAGTCTGGAGAAGAGAAGGTTTTGAGGAGACCTTCTAGTAGCCTTCCAGTATCTGAAGGGGGCCTGCAGGAAGACTAGGGAGGGACTATTGACAAGGTCTTGCAATGACAGGACAAGGGGCAATGGATTTAAACTGGCAGAGGGAAGATTTAGACTGGATGTTAGGAGGAAATTCTTTCCAGTGAGGGTGGTGAGACACTGGCACAGGTTGCCCATGGAGGTTGTGTCTGCTCCCTCCCTGGAGATGTTCAAGGCCAGGTTGGAGGAGGCCTTGAATGACCTGTACTAGTGGGAGGTGTCCCTGCCTATGGCAGGGGGTTGGGACTAGATGGTCTTTGAGGTCCCTTACCATTCTGTGATTATATGATTCTATCAAAGTTCCTCAGCCTGAGAAATATTATCATGTTACTGGCTGGTACAAAATATTTCTGCTGTGTTTTAAGTACAGCAATATACAGCCAATGAGATTTTAATAGCTCTTTATCACAGCTGGACTATAATAATAAATGCATCAAGACTTCAGACATTCATCTTACATGTGACTGAGAACACTGAGGAATCCAAATACGTAGCAAATACAGTGTTTTGACTTACAATGAAGTAGCCAGTACTATAGTGCTATTTTCAATCTTCTTAGATTTAAACCTGGCTCACCTCAGATTTTAATGCACCAGAAAATCAATATTAGGCTAATTTTATAGACACAGCAGCAAGTCTCCAAATTTTTTTATTTCCAGATATGAAACCTCTGGTGACTCTTACATGATGAGCTTTTCCAGACACAAGCGATAATGAAGCCATCTGCTTTAGAGATGTAAGATCAACAGATATCATGTTTCCTACTTCTCCAGATTTCATTAAAGGCTATTGTTTAAAGGAAGAAATGTTGATCTTAAAATTAATTTAGTTTGGTGACTGGCCTTTTATGTCCTTTCTTATTACAGGCAGGTTTTCATCCTTTGATATAATCATCCTTGTAGCACAAAATGCAGCCCAATCAAATTACTTGCATATGTACATATAAGCTTATCATAGAATCATAGAGTGCAATGGGTTGGAAGGGACTTCTAAAAGTCATCTATTCAAATCTCCTTGCAGTAATCAGGGACATCCCCAATTAGATCAGGTTGCTCAGAGTCCCATCAAGCCTGACCTTGAATGTCTCTGGAGACCACGGAATCATGGAATTGTCAGGGTTGGAAGGGACTTCAAGGATCATCTGATTTCAACCAACCTGCCATGGGCAGGGACACTTTCCTCTAGATCAGGTTGCCCAGACTCTCATCCAGCCTGGCCTTAAAAACTTTCAGGGATGGCACATCCATCACCTCCCTGGGTAACCCATTTTAGTGTCTCACCACCCTTACAGTGAAGAACCTCTTCCTAATATCGAATTTAAATCTACCCTCCTCTAGCTTGGATCCATTGCCCCTAGTCCTATCTCTACCCAACACCCTGAAAAGTCCCTCTTTTCTTGTAAGCCCTTTTCAGATACTGGAAGGCCACAATAAGGTCTTTTTGAAGCCTTCTCTTCTCAAAACTGAACAACCCAAACTCTCTCAGCCTGTCCTCATAGGAGGGCAGCTCCAGCCCTCCAGTCATCCTTGTGGCCCTTCTCTGGACATGTTCCAGCACATTCATATCTTTCTTGTAATAGGGGCTCCAGAACTGGACACAGTACTCCAGGCAGGGGTCTCACAAGAGCTGTGTAGAGGGTGAGAATCACTTCTCTCAACCTGCTTCCCACAGTTCTCTTGATGCAGCCCAGATTACAATTGTCTCTCTGGGCTGTAACTGTACACTAGTGGCTCATGTTGAGCTTCTCATCCACCAGCCTCAAATCCTTTTCTTCAGGGCTGTTCTCAAGCCAGTCACTGCCCAGCCTATAGCAGTGCCTGGAATTGGCCCAACCCAGGTGCAGGACCCTGCACATGGCATAGGCCCACCTCTGCAGCCTGTCACGGTCCCTCTGGATGTCATCCCTTCCCTCCAGTGCATCAAATGGCACCTGCTTGACCTCCCTGAGCAACACTATTCCAGTGTTCCATCATCTTCACAGTAAATAACTTACCTTGTCCTATTGCTACATGCCCCTGTTGTAAACAGTCCATTCCCAGCTTTCTTCTAGGTCCC
>WBNM01044286.1:0-54706 GCA_013399055.1 Ramphastos sulfuratus | reverse complement strand
TCTCTTTCTCTTTCTCTTTCTCTTTCTCTTTTTCTCTTTCTCTTTCTCTTTCTTTCTCTTTCTCGTTTTCTATTTTTTTTCTCCATTCTTTTTTTATTTTTTCTTTTTTCCTTCTTTCTCTTTCTCTTTCTCTTTCTCTTTTTTCTCTTTTCATCTGTCATTTTCTTTTCTCTTTCCTTTTTCTTTTTTCTTTATCTTGACTTTGCCTTTGCCTTTCTCTTTGCCATTGCCTTTTTCCCCTCCCCTCCTCTTTTCTTTCCTTTTCCCCTCCCTTCCCCATGCCTTCCAAAGCTATGTTTACTCTGGCCTGAGGTGAATCAAATGTCTGTGCCTGCCATGCCCTTTTGAATGAAAATGAAGTTAGCATTTTGGGACTACGCCCGCAGTGGCAGCACATCAGCAGCAGACAAAATCCAGAGGTAGACAATTTCTAGAAGGGTCCAACTCATGTTTTGCTTGCAAGCAGTCTTGAGAGAGAGGAGCGGAGATTGAAGCTGTCACCATGCTTTACATCAAAATGTCAGTGTAAAGTGTGAGGGCAGAGCATGAGTATGAGCTTCACTGCCTTCTGTTTCCCTGGAAATGCAATCCCAGAATGGAGGTGTTGCTGCCTTCCTCAGGCATGCTGCTCAGAAGTGTAAGTCTTTGTAGCCCCAAACACTTCCTCAGCTGGGATGTAAGAGGGTTGCCTGCTATAGTGTTGCTCATATAATATCTCTGTAATCTAAACATTGATGTTATTGTTGCTGTATGTACTGTATCACTTTTTGGAGGCTTTTTTGATTCCAAATACCTAAGTGTCTGTACTTCCTTGGCTGCACAGGAATGACGTGCTTGATCATTTGAATCTCATCCAAGGAGCTTGAGTGCTGATTTGTAGGTCATTCATTTGTACAAGCCAATGTCTGTAAAATATCTTTTTTCATTCTCAAGACAGGGAATGAATCAGCTACTTAGATCTGGAGGAAGTTTTGGGTTTACATTTTCCTGATGCTTAGCATTGGTTAATACAGGTGTATACATTCATTTCATCACAGTAAACTGTGCACAGAGTGCTTGGAGAGTATGAGCCACTATACAATGCAGTTGTGGTCTCACCTCCAGAGGCTGATGTTAAATCACTGCCTAGAAAGCAAAGATGTTGCTGTGTAAAAATGGTTTGATGCCTTTTTACTGTTGAATCACAGAATGTAAGGGGCTGGAAGGGACCTCAAAAGCTCATCCAGTCCAACCCCCCTGCCAGAGCAGGATCACCTAAAGGAGGTCACACAGCAATCTATTCTGGTGGGTTTTGAATTTCTCCAGAGTGGGAGACTCCACAACCCCCCTGGGCAGCCTGTTCCAGTGTTCTGTCATCCTCACAGGGAAAAAATTTCTCCTCAGGTTTACATGAAACTTCCTATGCCTCAGCTTCCACCCATTACCTCTTCTCCTGTCACTGGACATCACCCAGCAGAGCCTGGCTCCAGCCTCCTGGCACTCACCCTGCACATATTTATAAACACTGATGAGGTCACCTCTCAGGTTCCTCTTCTCCAAGCAGCACAGCCCCAGCTCCCTCAGGCTCTCCTCATATGAGAGATGTTCCATTCCCTTCATCATCTTTGTAGCTCTGTGCTGAACTCTCTCAAGCAGTTCTATGTCCCTCTTGAACTGGGACGCCCAGAAGTGGACACAGTGCTCCAGATGTAGCCTCACCAGGGCAGAGTAAAGGGCAGGAGAACCTCTCTTGGCCTCCTAGCCACAACCCTTCTAATACACCCCAGTGAGCACGTTTCTGTGAGCATGTTGCCCAAACACCTTTGAACAGAAGCTGCCAGCTGTGTGTTTTACTGATAGAACCCAACTCTCTGAAATGTGTGCACTGGAATGAGCTGCCCAGGGAGGTGGTGAAGTCACCCACCCTGGCTATGTTTAAGGGTCGTTTGGATGTGGTGCTTAGGAATATGGTTTAAGGTGAATCTTGTAGAGTAAGGTTATAGGTTGGATTGGTGATCCTGAGGGGCTTTGCCAACCTGGATGTTTCTGTGATTCTGTATTAGCTTGCTTGCCCAGCTAAGGACCATCTCCTTCATTCATGTGCACAATACAGGGGAAAAAAAAAAAATAGTAGTAAAATTAACCAGACAAAAAGAAGGCAAAAAACCAAAACAGGAGACATGTTCCAGTTGTATCACTTAATAAAGCACAGATATCCACAAATGCAGAAAAAGGAATGCACCAGGGTTTTTTTTTACAGGCTTTGGAGAATTTTGCTGTAATTTGCCAACAGATTTTGTAGGTTTATGTTTACAAGCACTCATCTGTTCACTGAAACACGTAGGCACTTTGGCAACAGATACACCACATGATGCACATCTTCCACTGAGGCTTTTGAGTGCTGTCCTTAATAAATGTTAGCAGCAGCTGCATCTATGGCTAACTGCTGCACTGCCTGAACATCCTAGATGGCATGGTGTAGGCTTTAGTTTTTCTGCAAAGAAGTCAGATATATGCTTCATGTTGTAATAAAACAGAAAGGAAAAGTGGCCCATGATTGTAGTCTTAGAGAAATAAAAACTGGAGGATGTTATTTAAGATCTGGAACACCTCTGCTATGTGGACAGGCTGAGGGAACTGGGGTTGTTCAGCCTGAAGAAGAGAAGGCTCCAGGGAGACCTAAGAGCAACCTTCCAGTACCTGAAAGGAGCTACAAGAAGGCTGCAGAGGAACTGTTTACAAAGTTCTTGTGGTAATAGGATAAGGAGAAGTGGTTTGAAGTTAGGGAAGAGCGTATTCAAGTAGGATGTTAGGAACAAGTTCTTTACTATGAAGATGATGAAACACTGGAACAGGTTGCCCAGGGAGATATTTGAGGCCCCATCCCTGGAGATAATCAAGGTCAAGCTCGACAGCTGCTTTGTGCATGCCTTTGCAATCATATTTCTTCTTAAAGTCTCTGACACTAGCACTATAAGTGGGACTGTATTAGCCTTCCTGATTATCACTTTTTCCTCCTTTGCCTCAATCTGTTAAAAATTGCCACTAATTTCCACCCCCCTCCCTGGCACATGTACCATCCCCCATAGCTCTGCAAACTTCTCCCTTACTGACACAGCTTTAAACTGGCATTTTCCTGTCACTTTGCTACCATTGGTTTCTCACTCTCAGGACCCCTGGTAGGTTTCTCAACTGTGCCACTACAGTAAGCATGACACAAAAGGCTCTAAATGACCTCTTAGGTTCTCAGTCTTTGAGACCATAGCAGTCAGTTTTGAACATAGGTATTTGCTTGGCACCCAGAAGAGCTTCAGCTGCTGCTTTGTGGCAGATCAATGCCAGAGTGACAGAGCAGAATCAGACATTGTCACCTCCTGATAATACAGCTTGTGCAGAGTGGTACTGCAGTCTCTAGGCACATTGTGCTCTAGTATTACTACTTCTAGTTTGCAATCCTTAACATCTTTGATGGGAGAGCAAGGACTCTCCTTTGTCTTATTTTGAAACCTTCACTTCAAAGCATTTTTTTGCCTGAGAGCAGCCTCAGACCATCCTAAAGAAAGTGCTCTGTAAAGCCAAGCAGTTGCCCAACAAGTTGCCACCACACAGCAATAATGAGACCTCAAGTTCTGACGTTGAAGTTCTGAGCCTCACGAGTGAGTGTTTCCAGTTGCAGAATATTGCAGTGCTGGCACTTGTCCACCAGCCCACGCTAGGGCTGTTTTCATTTGTGCTGAATGCCTAAAGAACATGAGGGTTTGGGAGTTTTCTGAGTGAGCAAGGCCTGCTGGTGGGGCTGCACTGAGGTTACGTTTGTCTTTGCATTCTATAATTAGCAGAGCAGAAATCTGGTAATGAAAGAGGGGAAAGGAGATGGGAGCGAGCAGCTCAGCGTTCACATGGATTAGATGTTTACTCTGGCAGAGGTCAGCAGCATGATGTCTCCGTGCATCACAGGTGTTTTCCCAAAGCATCTCGGCTGCCTAGACAAAATGGAATGGCAGCAGCCCCTCCATGTGCTCCCCTCTGCTGGACTAGGGCCAGCATTTTGCTTAACCACAGGATAACTCAGGCAGAAAAAAAAGGAAACAAAACAAGAAAACCAAGCACGTTGCACTGCTGCGCTCTCGAGTGCTTTTGGTTACAAAAGGGATTCTTGGGGCCAGGATTGTTCTGATTTAGGCTGTCAGGGTTTGCTCTCTCATCACAGAAAACATAATCCCGAAGCTCAAGTCCACGGCAGAGAGAGAAGATCCAGACTCTGCTCTGAGCTTTGAATGAGTCACTTTTATGTTTAATGGCAGCTAAGTTCTTGCCTCTCTCATCCCGTTTAGGTCAGATCTGCTGGGAGTGTGACCTTCTGGGCTAGGGAACATCTTTGGCAGAGCCTGCTGTTGGTCAGTGTTCTTATTGCTTGGGTCTGACTGACCACTGCAGTAACAATCACAAATAGGTTGACAAATAGCATGTAAAGCTGAAGACAGTGATGGGAATTGTTTCTATAAATGTCTCTGAAATCCTTGAACACAAATTTGTATGGAAGCTTGTATTGTGCTGGGAATACTATCTGTGAGCTGTAGAAGAAATATGAATGCACTGAGATAGGAATAAGGTTGCCATATTTTAGCTGAAATAAGCACTTTTTGTTTTGCTTGTTGCTCAGGAAGCTGGAAACAAAGTGAAAGCCTCTCCTCTGCTGCTGCATGGGCCCATTTGCAAACCTTGACACCAATGGCTGGTTTCTGGATCACCTCCAGAAATCACATCAATCAACAGAACCTGCCTGTGCATGGGAGTTTAATTTGATTAGTGCTGGTGAGCTGGGTTAGTGGTGATAGCACAGTTATCTGCAACTCATAATCTGATGTTGAAACAATCTTGCATGAGTCCCAGCATGGTTATGTTCTGTGAAATGTTCACAGCCTAATATCTTCCATTAATACACTGAGAGGAGACCTCATTGCTGTCTACAACTGCCCGAAGGGACATTGTAGAGAAGCTGCTGCTGGTCTCTTCTCACAGGTAATTGGAGACAGAATAAGGGGGAATACCTCAGGGTGAGACTGGGGAGGTTTAGACTGGACATTAGGAAAAAGTTTTTCACAGAGAGAGTGGTCAGGGACTGGAATGAGCTGCCCAGGGAAGTGGTGGAGTCCCCAACCCTGGATGTGTTTAAGGGTGGTTTGGATGTGGTGCTTAGGGCTATGGTTTAAGGTGAATCTTGTAGAGTAGGGTTGTAGGTTGGACTTGGTGATCCTGAGGGGCTTTGCCAACCTGGATGTTTGTGTGATTCTGTTCACGGCCGAGGTGGGGATGGTTTGGGACCTAACCTCTTCTGAAGCATGCAGGCAATCACGTGGGCTGGTGAGAGTGCAGGCTGGTAGACAGAAGGCTTTTAGAAGGCTTTTGTAAGAAGTCCATGTGAATATGTTCAGGGATTTGGATTTTCTTAAAACAACTGTTCTGCTGTGACCCTCAAAGAGGATGTTAGACAATGAAAATTCGTTGCTGCCACCATTTTTACTGTTTAGCCTGTGTTCATGTATAATAAACTCACCCATGTCATAGAGAGAGCAAAGACATCATTTAGCAGGAGTTTATTTTAACCCAAGTGTTTCTGGCAGCTTATACAGGGGTGATGGGGAGCTGCTGACATTAGTTGAAGAGTTTCATTTGTCCCATAGGAGCTCTGCTGTTGCAGGTAGGCTACACAATGCACATTCTGCCAGCAGCTCTGTGCCCCAAGCCTGAATAAGGTCAAGGAGACCCTTTGTAGGGGATAATTATGCAAAGCTGCTCTACCCAGCAGCAGAGCTCGGGTGAATCCAACCAAGTAACACCAGCAGTTCTTGACTACGCTCTATGGTCTATAAACAGTCACTAGGAGTTACCCTCCTCTGTTTTTAATGGTCTTAGAAGTCTGTACAGTTAATTAGGCCCTGAAACATGTGAAATGTTACCCTGTGAAGTTGCCCTGCTGGCTTCAGAGGGATGGTTTTGTTAGGAAAGATGATAGCAGTGCACATGCTTATATTGTTAGGACTTTCAGCTTTAATGAATAATGTATGGCAGGCCTGTACTGATAGTAAATTCCATGTCATTACTTGTTCATTACAGGGTCAAGGGCAAAGGGTGGTTTGATATTAGTTTCAGCCCTTTGAATTCTGCTTTGCAACCCTAAGAAAAAAAACTGAGGTCTATATGTAAGCAGGAGAGCAAAGGACAAAGTAAAAACTCCTGCATACATGCTGCAATAATCTTTTGTATGTTCCTGGAGAACTAGCAGTTAGGTCTGCAACTTCCCTCTTGCAGAACCCAAATGATGCTGTCTGAAAGGGACCCATAGGGTCAATGAGGCACCACAGCTTTGTCTTGAAATGGATAGATAAAAAATAAAGAATGGCAAGTAAGCATGCATCTCTCCTTAAAGTGACAAAAAGCAGCCACCCTCTACAGAAAACTGGAGTAAATTCTCCTGCAGCATTACCGAGTGTCAGTCAAAAGCATCTAACAACTTGGAGGACAAGGCACTGTGGGAGCTTTTGTCACTAGGCATGAAACAAGTGAAGAGCAGTAGAGCTGGCAACACAAGGTCCATGTGCAGTCATCAGCCTCACTGCTGCTGAGGAAATATCCTCCACGCTTTGGCCTCTGGCCCCTGAGGTGGCTGGCCAAGTGTGAGGTGATTTACCACTGGAGTGAGGCTGTTTGCCAGACGGCTAAGCCCCTCTAAACTGAGCTCAGACTTTCTGACGTCTCCCACTTCAGCCTTAGTTGCAGCTAAAGCTGCAGCTAAGACCTGCAACTGAGACCTCATCAGAGGATCCAGTAATGGCAAATGGAATATGGAGAATGTAGCTGGTACCCAGGGAGAGACGTGCAGTGCCCTGGCATCTGCTCAACCTGACTCCTGCCCAGGAGTGTGACATGGTACATGCAGCACCTGCAATGCCTTCTGTATTCCCAGGTAATTAACCCCAGAACTAATTGCTGGCTAATCTGCAAGGTGATTGAAGGCACAACATGTTCTCTGTGGTATTGGGAAGAAAAATTTATTCACATGGAGTGTTCATTGTAGAATCATAGGTTGCTAGGTTAGAGCACTGAGCAGGCTGCCCAGGGGGGTTGTGGAGTGTCCGTCTCTGAAGATATTCAAAACCTGCCTAGACACATTCCTGTGTGATCTGCTCTAGGTGATCCTGCTCTGGCAGGGAGGTTGGACTGGATGAGCTTTTAAGGTCCCTTCCAGCCCCTGACATTCTGTGAAGAGACCACAAGAATCATCTGGTCCAACCTGCCTAGGTAATAGCATAGTTGAAATGAGCTGGCCCAGCATCCTGTCAAGCTGAGTCTCAAAACTATCCAGTGTAGGGGAACCCACCTCTTCTGGGAGATGATTCCAATGTCTACCTGTTCTCACAGTGAAACATTTTCTTCTAGATTCCAATGGGAATCTCCCCAGGAGTGACTTGTACCCACTACCCCTTGTCTTTACCTTGAGAGTCCTTTTAAAAAGGAGTCTCCATCTTCTTGATAGCCACCTTTTATGTACTGGGTAATAAAGTCTCCTCTAAGCCTTCTCTTCTCACGGCTGAACAAACCCAGTTCTTCCAGCCTTTGTTCATATGGCAGGCTGTTAACACGAAGTCATGTGTATATACATGTCTATAGATTGATAGCAAATTTGGGAGATTACTGCACCTTTCACAATGACTTGTTGGGATAATTAGGCTTACTTAATGGTTGGACTCAATGATCTTAAAGGTATTTTCCGAGTGAAACAATTCTATGGTCATTTTGTAGAACTAAGAAAAAATAAAGGGAAAATAAAATCAATCTCCCTTCCTTTTAAAGAAAGTGCTTTGGAACCAGAGACATAATCATACCTTTTATTTTTAAAGCTCTTTCTTGTTTGAAATGAGCATGCAAGACCAGCTGCATAGTGCTCGTTTTCTCTTTCCAAAAGGGAGAGTTGGCACTCCTGGGATTTCAGCCTGTGGTAAGGCTATTAGAAGAGTGAGCTTTAAATCACAAAGCCACTAATATGCTCCGATCTGCCAGGCAGCTTTACTGTCCCAGTGGATGGCTAGCAGCTTACAACTGAGAATTAACATGATATGGCTTCTTCTGTTCTTCCCATCATTTATGCGTGGCTTCTTTTGTTAATCCTGCCACTGTTAAAGCAGCAGGTATTACTCTCTATATTATGAGCCAAGATTTGGATCTGGGCATGCATTTTAATTCTAAGCACTCCTGGAAGCTTGCATAGTATGCCTCTGCAAACCCTTGCTCCTACATTGTGGTATACTGCAGGCGTGCAATAGAAACATGCCAGTGGGGATTGATTCTGCTGTCCTTCCTGAGAGAGGTAAGGGACAGATTTGAAGAGGTGAGCTGCTGAGGAGTGGTACACCTCCTCCCAGGCAAACAGCAGCAGAGGGGCTGATAGTGCTTCAGTGCTAGAGGGGCCACGGGGAAACTACCTTCACCTTGTGCCAAGGGAAAATAAATGACTCTCTTGTTCTGAACTACTCTTGCTGCCCCAGAGGAGGAAGGGTTTATGGCTAGCCTGAAGGGATAAGCTTTCAGCCCAATGGGGGAACTGCCATGAATCTCTCTATCTGGAGTGTGGGTGGCTGCAGCAGAGAAAGAGCCACGTGTGCCTGCGTGCCACGCGTCGGGAGCGTGGGGTTTCCTCTTCGAAACAATCTGTAATGCAAGCTTTTGTCTTGAGGTTTTGAAAAGCATTCACACCAGTGTAATCACAGGCACTAATCTGAGTCACATTAGCTTGGGCTGTGACTGAATCTGACCCCGGTGTGTTTTGCTTCCAAGCAGGAAAGGCGTAGGAATGATTAAGTACTCAAGAGTTGTGAATTATGTTGTGAATTATGCTTCTACCTACTGCCTTCCCTGCCCCATTTTGCAGACATAGCACTCATTCTCCACGAAAAATGGGGCTTGCAACTGCACTGGGAAGCAAAATGGTTGTGATTCTAAACATGAACCAATTCATTACATCAGGTTTTTATTAATTAAATAAATAAGTGAATGGGAGCTATCAGAATATCTTCTGGTTAGGGATGGCAGCAAGATTATGTTTTACACTATATATGTAAAGTGTGTGTGCATGTGTATAAATGTGTTTGAAAAAGAAAAAGGGGAGGCTGAGAGGAGACCTCATTGCTGTCTACAACTACCTGAAGGGACAGTGTGGAGAGGCTGCTGCTGGTCTCTTCTCACAGGTAATTGGAGACAGAACAAGGAGGAATAGCCTCAAGCTCAGACTGGGGAGGTTTAGATTGGACATTAGGAAAATGTTTTTCACAGAGAGAGTGATCAGTCACTGGAATGAGCTGCCCAGGGAGGTGGTGGAGTCCCCAACCCTGGATGTGTTTAAGGGTGGTTTGGATGTGGTGCTTTGGGAGATGGTTTAAGGTGAATCTTGTAGAGTAGGGTTGTAGGTTGGACTTGGTGATCCTGAGGGGCTTTGCCAACCTGGATGTTTCTGTGTGATTCTGTGTGTAAGTCTGTAACATCCTCAGACAGCAGGATGCAGGTGGCTTTATTTTGAATCCCAAGACCTGGATGTGTGTCCTGAAGGCTGTCAGATTCAAAGAGGAGATGATTGGCAAGACTAGAAGATTGTGCTGGAAGTACAGTCAGGGAGTCAAAGCATATTCACGGGAAGCAGGTTGTCTGACCCACGGCAGCAGATCTGTAGCTTTCCAAGCAACAGGTATATGACTTCATGGGTTTTCCACATGTCACTCTGAAACCCAAACAAGCCCAGAGGGCTGCTAGTGAAACTGATCCTGTTTTCCTGGAAAAGCTTGTTCCAGGAGCACTCAGTGCTGCTGGCACTCGTGTCAGGAGGATCATGAAGTAGGAAATCTATATTTCTAAGCATAATCAAGTCCTGTGTGCAGCAGAAGAGCTGGAAGGGTGGTAGGACATGTTCTGTTCTCAGATCAGGAAAAATAGGCTAGTGAGAGCCAGACCTTTTGAGTCTCATGGGAGAGTGATCTCACAGGAAAAGACATCTACTGTATCTTAAAGAGACAGAGACTCAGATTCACAGAATGCTTTCGTTTGGGAAGGACCTTAAAGATCATTTAGTTCCAACCCATCCTGCAATGGGCAGGGACACCTTCCATGAGACCAGGTCACTCACGGCCTCATCCAGTCTGGCCTTCAACACCTCCAGGGAAGGGGCATTCACAACCTTCCTGGCCAATCTGTTCCAGTGTCTCACCACCCTCACTGGAAACAATCTCTTTCTAATATCCAGACTACATCTCTCCTCCTGAAGCTTAAATCCATTCCTTCTTGTCCTATCACTACAAACCTTTGTAAAATGTCCCTCCCCAGCCTTCTTGTAAGCCCCCTTCAAGTACTGGAAGGCAACTCTAAGGTCTCCTTGTTGCCTTCTTTTCTCCAGGCTGAACTCTTTCAGTGTGTCCCCATAGGGTTCTCCAGCCCTCAGATCATCTTTGTGGTATTCCTCTGGACCCACTCCAGCAGTACTGCTGGACCCCCAGCAGTACCCTCTTATGCTGGGGGTACCACAACAGTGCTCCAGAAGGGGTCTCATGAGAGCAGAGTATCAGGGGAGAATCATAATCTTGAGCTGCTGGGGAAAACCCAGAGGAAGTACAGAGATTTGGCAGTAAAAGGTAGGTAAGATGCAGACTGGCATGTCAGGGCTGGAAAGCAGTGCTGGGTCCTGGCGATGGGGGAGGGAATCAGGCAGTGTCTGTATCCTTTCTTCACACCTCACCCCTCTCTCTTTGCATAATGCCTCAGTGAGTGTTCACTATGCTAGGAACTGTCAGTACCTGGAGGGTTAGTTGCCTTTCTGCTGTTCCTAGCTGGTAAAACTTGCAATCATGAGCAAAGGGCAGATGTTCAGAGTCTTCCAACAATGAGAAGCATTAGAGGATGAACTTCACACAATGACCTTCAGTGAAGTTCATCGAACACCAATGAAGTTCAGTGTAAACCATTGTTTTCCAAAGAGCTCCAGGAGGATCTTAAATAAATATAGTCATCAGTGAGACTTATATCCTGTTTTCAGGGTTTGCAACCCAGCCAATTAATTTAAGGATGTCCATCTGAAGCAACTAAGAAACGTGTAAAGACCAAGCCCTAGGACTAAAGCAGTTTGATGTCTTTTTCAGCCGCCTGTTTCTGGATGTTCTTTGGTCATGAGGTATTGTCCCTGCACTGTTTAAGTGGGCCCAGGAGACTGAAGTAACCAAGGTGAAATCAAACCACAGGCTAAAGCAAATCCTGAGTAGTAGTTTTGTTTCTTTCCACAAAGCCAATCAATTTAATACTGAATAAAATACCTTCATAACATTTTTGGGTGGGTTTTTTTTCCCCAAATGAGGATAAAATCTACAGGTGAGATGACACTGAAAAGATGAGACTTACATTATCATCAGTATTTTATTTTACAGAGGATTTTTGCAGGTGTTTTTGAGCCTGATTATTTTTGGCAGTACATATAAGACTGATTGTGCAAAAATACCCAAAGCAAACATTCACAGAATCACAGAACATTTGGGTTGGAAAGGACCTTTAAAGGCCATCTAGTCCAACCCCCCTGCAATGAGCTGAGAAACCTTCAACTAGGTGAGGTTGCTGAGAGCCCCAACCAGTCTGACCTTAGATGGTTCCACCTCTCTGGGAAATTTGTTCCTGTGTTTCACCCCTGTAACTGTGAAAAAATGTCTTCCTTCTATCTAGCCTAACTCTCCTCTTTTTTAGTTTAAAACCACCACCCCTTGTCCTGTCATAAGAGGCTCCACTAAAATGTTTGTTCCTGTATTTCTTACGGGCCCCCTTTAAATACTGAAGGCTGCAATAAGGTCTCCCCAGAGCCTTCTCTTTTCCAGGCTGAAAGGTCTCCCCAGAGCCTTCTCTTTTCCAGGCTGAAAGGTCTCCCCAGAACCTTCCCTTCTCCAGGCTGAAAGGTCTCCCCAGAACCTTCTCTTTTCCAGGCTGAAAGGTCTCCCCAGAACCTTCTCTTCTCCAGGCTGAAAGGTCTCCCCAGAACCTTCTCTTCTCCAGGCTGAAAGGTCTCCCCAGAACCTTCTCTTCTCCAGGCTGAAAGGTCTCCCCAGAACCTTCTCTTCTCCAGGCTGAAAGGTCTCCCCAGAACCTTCTCTTCTCCAGGCTGAAAGGTCTCCCCAGAACCTTCTCTTCTCCAGGCTGAAAGGTCTCCCCAGAACCTTCTCTTCTCCAGGCTGAAAGGTCTCCCCAGAACCTTCTCTTCTCCAGGCTGAAAGGTCTCCCCAGAACCTTCTCTTCTCCAGGCTGAAAGGTCTCCCCAGAACCTTCTCTTCTCCAGGCTGAAAGGTCTCCCCAGAACCTTCTCTTCTCCAGGCTGAAAGGTCTCCCCAGAACCTTCTCTTCTCCAGGCTGAAAGGTCTCCCCAGAACCTTCTCTTCTCCAGGCTGAAAGGTCTCCCCAGAACCTTCTCTTCTCCAGGCTGAAAGGTCTCCCCAGAACCTTCTCTTCTCCAGGCTGAAAGGTCTCCCCAGAACCTTCTCTTCTCCAGGCTGAAAGGTCTCCCCAGAACCTTCTCTTCTCCAGGCTGAAAGGTCTCCCCAGAACCTTCCCTTCTCCAGGCTGAAAGGTCTCCCCAGAACCTTCTCTTCTCCAGGCTGAAAGGTCTCCCCAGAACTTTCCCTTCTCCAGGCTGAAAGGTCTCCCCAGAGCCTTCTCTTTTCCAGGCTGAAAGGTCTCCCCAGAGCCTTCTCTTCTCCGCTCATCTTACATTCCATATTTTTGGGTGTAATTATGTCAACAGCCAGGAGTCTCTGTGCAAGGAATCTAAAGGAAGTACACAAACACTGAGAAATTGAACAGATGTTTGTTTTTTCCCCAGCACCAATCAAATTATATTTAAAGGCGAATTAAAACAAACAAACAGAAACATCAAGGCAAAACCAAACCAAAATCAAAACCAAATCATTTCCTTTACAGAAACAAGAACAATCCAAAGAAATATCAGATGATTTTGTTGTACTTTCTTATTGTCTAGTGAATTTATGCTTTTTTATTGTCTAGTGAATTTGTGCTTTTTTATTGTCTAGTGAATCTGTGTCCTGTTGTTTCGTAGCAAGAAGGGAATTGATGTTAGAATCATGACTTGAGTGATCAAACAAGAACGACTGGAAAGGTTCTTTGGCAGAGATCAGGCTACACAGGAACTTGGCCTGTGTACAGTGAAAATACACTACAGATGTATAAATTACACAGGCTGGGACAGTGTTGGTCAAAACCTCCTATACTGGAGTCATGTGGGAAAGGAAGTGCAGACATCGACTGACTGACTTCAGCTAAAATCAGGCAATCTAGAAATTGCCTAAAACCACATCTGCAGGAGTACACACAGAGCATTTTGTAACCAGTTACAGTAACTAGATGTTCAAACAGGGACCCACCAAAGGATTTCAACCAGTTGACTCTGCTGGTAAAGCTTAATTATCATTTTAGCTCTGATTGGAGCCCTTAAAGCAAGCTATGAATTAAGCCAACCAGACAGCCAAAGCCAGCCTGTGTTTTACTACAGAAAGTAGCTTGTAATCAAGTGTAGATTTTTACAGTCCTGCATGGTCACAGCTGCAAACAAACTTCATCAGACAAGAATCCAAATTCCTAATTATTGGCACAAAAGGCCAAATCAAAATAATTTGATTTATTGAATAATTTTAGCTAAGGGCAGAGGCTTTTCAGCTGGGATATAGCTGTGGTAATGTACACTGGAGCTCAGTATGGCTTCCTGCAAAGTCAACCTGGGCAAAAATACACTTAAGGATACAGAGGCTGTTTCACTGGGAAAATGCTTCAAATGTTGTGAAGCTTTAGTGTTCAGATTGTTAATGCATCCTCAACTGAAACGTTTGTTCAGCTGGAAATGAAACGGATGTGAGAGGGTTTCTCACAGAAGACACTGAGTGTTTGGAATTTGATTTTAATTCTTTCAAAGTATGAAAGCTCAACTTAAAGAGTGTCTCGAAGCATCCAGTACAAGAAAACTTAGGTCTGTTTTTTCCAGTGTATCTGTTTTCAAGATGAAGTCCAGGTTTTCAAATCAAGCAGTTGGAAACACACTAGTGAAAATCATCATTTTCCCAGTTGGTTTTCTGGCCAGATGTAACTTGCTTCTCCTTCCAGGCTCCTCCCATCCCCCCCTGCAGGTACCAGTCCATGTGGCACTGCCCACCCCAGCAGTACCAGGGAATTCAGCAGCCATCCATGCCCTCTACCACACTGGCTTCTGTATGTGTGTGTGCACAGCCCAGGCAGCAACCGTGTGCTGGGCTGCAGCAAGAGCAGTGTGGCCAGCAGGGCAAGGGAGGGCATTGCCTATGGCAGGGGGTTGGAACTAGATGATCCTTGAGGTCCCTTCCAACTAAACCATTCTACAATTGTGTGTCCTAGTGGCTCTGATGAGCACCCACCATGAGCCATCCAGAGTCACTACACCATGCTGGTCAGCTCCTGGGCTGCTCCTGCACTCATCAAAACAAGCTAGATGAGCTCAGCAAGCACCTGGACCACACTCTTCATCCACCCCCTGGCTCATGGAGAGCAGCTCCTCATTCCCAGGGATAACCATGGCACTTCATTCTTTCCACAACTTAATGAACCTTTGTTTCTGAATCATTTCAGTCCTTGGCCCGTGGTGTTTTACTGGGAGGGGGTTCAAGAACTCTTCTTCTTCAGTGGCCCATTTCCATCTAGTTTCTGTGCGTTTCCTATAGGTATGTGCATACATAGAGCTGTTTAGATTAAATGGGTCTCATATGTTCCTAATGTTTAGCTTGTGGTGTATTTCTGGAAAGCAAATACCTTGTTTCTCAGGCTTTATTTGAATAGGCTTAGTGCAGCTGGTGTCTTCCAGTCTCTGTCATAAGGCAGATTTTTCTGTTCTTATGCTTGCTTTCTGGTTTTTAATTTGAAATAATTTTGCTCCAACAGGAAATTTCTGTTAGCTCACTTCAAGATACAATCCAAATAATACTTTAACAATCATACTAATACTTATTTCTGTCCAAAATATCTCAGTTGAAATACACTGAGCTCTGCTCAGATTCTTCCACAGCTGCTTTAGAGTGCTTTAGTTATCCTGCCCTACTGCTTCATTTGCTGAGTTCCAGGCTCAGGGCAGCAATTCCTGCTCTCGTTTCCAGAGTACATGTTTTTGCCAAATTTCATCCTGTTTCTACTTCTGTCTGTAAGTTATAAATTTTTCTTTGTCCTCCCTGTATTGATTATTCCTCCCAGATTCAGGACTCCCATCATATTTGTGAGGTAAATATTAAATTAACTTAGTTCCAAGAAGAGTTCTTGAAGAACTAAGTTACCTTGTTGGCTATTATTTTATTACAATATAAGCACTTATGGACATGCTGCTACTGCCTCTTAGCAACACTTGAGNGGACTTGGTTGCTCTCTGGGCTGCATGCACAGACTGCAGGCTCATGTTGAGCTATTTCTGGAAAGAGAGTTAACTGACATATCTTGACTTGCTATAATGTTTGCTGACTACTACTTCAGGAATACAATTTTACCCCTAAAATCATAAATAAGCTTTTCCTTAAAATAACAAATGATAAAATCCTACACAATGTAATGGTGCTGGGGGAGGTTGAGATAGTTGAGCCAGGGTGACTATACTGAAGACATAAACAAGCCAAGGAGAACATCAGTCATCAGTAAAAATGTTACTTGGAGTTGGAATCTGCCATCCTCATGAGTTTGTTTATATCCCAGAATCCTTAATCTTTTCATTGTGAATCTTAAAACTCTTCCAGTTTTCCAGCTCTGCTTAGTGCATGCAAAAGGTTTGTCAGGGACCGTGGAAAATTGCAGTCTTTTGATCTTCTTGTAGGGTTTGAATTTCAGTTTTCAGGTCAGTCGAAACTACTTAATGTCTAGGATTGAATTGCTGAGAATTTCAGCTGTTAGCCTGTCAGTGAAAGTGTGTTCCTTCTTCCTTTTTCTATTGTGAACTGAAATACACAGTAAAAGGAGATAGTTTTGAAGTCTTTCTTCATGCATTTAATAACTTTGTGGTCATGCTACCTCCTGCCGAAATACAGGAGTCACAGGAATGAACTTTGCAAAAACTGATCCGTGATATCTGAGGCAAGAGAGGGAGGAGGCTGCCTTTTTAGTGAATGAAGCACATCAGTGTCGTGTCTTTTGTCTGTAGATGAAATGAATAAATCATCAAGAAGTAAGAGATGCTTTAGTTTTTATCAGAAAATCATTAATGTACGTTAGAGTATTCAAGACACGCATTAGGCTGGCTAAATGAGTCAATACTACTTGAAGACCTAGCTCAAATCTGAAATGTTATGGATGCCTTTAAAGATTGCAGCAGTGTGTGAGCTGCACATCACAGAATCAGTCAGAGAATGTTAGGGGTTGGAAGGGACCTCTAGAGGTCATCGAGTCTAAAGCAGAATGCCCTAGGACAGGCCACACAGGAACACATGCGAGCAGGTTTTGAAAGTGTCCTGTGATGGTTTGAGGCTAATTGAAATATTTTAATGAGGGAAATTAGATCATTGGTTGTGAAAAGAAAATAATAGTGATGTCTATATCACTCATTTTTTCTGCTGAGAGATATAAACAAGAAATATAGACAAAGTCAGACAGAGGGTCTCTGGCTGCTGCTGCATTAACTATTTCTGCCTCAGTCTGCATAACCCCAACTAATCATTCTGCTTCTAACTAGGAAGATGCAGACTTCACAGCCTGTCTGGGCAGCCTGTTCCAGTGCTCCAGCATCCTCACAGTAAAGAAATTTCTCCTCATGTTAAGATGGAACCTCCCGTGTTCCATCTTGTACCCATTGTTCCTTGTCCTGTCACTGTGCACCACCAAACAGAGCCTGGCACCTTCATCCTGACACCCACCCCTCAGATATTTATAGACTTGGATAAGATCCCTCCCCAGCCTTCTTTTCTGCAGACCAAACAGCCCCACGGCTCTCGGTCTCTCCTCAAAGAAGAGATGTGCAAGTCCTGCACTCATCCTTGTAGCTCTCCATTGGACTCTCTCCAGCAGATCTGTGCCTCTCATGAACTGGGGAGCCCAAAACTGGACACACCATTTGTAGTGGGTCGAAATGACCCCCAAAATAAAGTCATCAGCCTAGCTCAGAAGGTGTGGTCTCCTCAGGGCAGAGCAGAGGGAATATCCCATCTGTTTCTAAAGGATGAGCTGCCCCTAACAATGCTTTTTGTTTTGTCACTATTTAAATCTTGCTTACAATTTTGTTTTCTGGCAAGTTAGCATTAGATTAAAATCTGCATAAACTGTGCAATGTAACTTGAAAGCTGGATATAAAACCTAGTGTGTTCTGATTGTTGTGCCTTGCTTTGATGCCAGCTAGCAACCATTACTGTAACACATGTGGGATTGTGGAATGGTCATTACTGGCACCCAAAGATGCGTTTGCAAACCACCAGACCTTCATAGTATGCTTTCTTTAGCTCACTTTTTAATCTTCTAGATGGCTAGAACAGATGTAGCAGTTTTATTGTAGTGATATGAAAATGCTTGACAAATGAGTAAATTGAGATGGCTGGGTTTAATTTTCACTCATTTCTAAGATAATGAGTTCTTTTCCAAACATTATTTTTTCACCTGCAATGTGTGAAGAAAATTAATAATGAAAGCAGCTCAGCCAGAAAATATGATCTCTTGTGAAGCTGTTCATAAAGCCTTCTGAGAGATGTTCTAGTCCCCTTAGAACATCTTTGTAGCCCTTTGCTGTACCCTTGCAAGCAGTTCCCTGTCCCTCTTGAACCAGCCAGCCCAAAACTGGACACAATAGTCCAAATGAAGCCTCACCAGAGCAGAGGGGAAGGAAAACCTCCTTAGACTTGCTTGCCACATCTTTCTTGATGAGATGAAGCCTCACCAGGGCTGCCTTGGCCACAGGGGCACGTTGTTGGCTCATGGTCATCCTGTTGGCCACCAGGACTCCCAGGTCTTTTCCCACAGAGCTGCTTTCCAACAGGTCAGCCCCCAACCTGTACTGATGAGTCGGATTATTCCTCCCCAGGTGCAATTCCCTACACTTGCCCTTGTTGAATAGCATCCCCTCTGCTTGATTTCTCCTGCACCATCAGTTCTCTGTTGCAGTGAACTCCAAGATGAAAATGTCATTGCAACTTCAGTCACTGACAGTACATAGTGATTAGTACAATAATTTGATCAAAACCTTTTGGCTTCTACTGGGCCTTTTGATGATGTGGAAACTGTTCTGGATCAGATCTGCCTGAGGCCAGTGCTGCCAGCACCAGCACTGTTTTCACAGCCTGAAGGGCTGCCACCAAGTCACTCCTCTTCATTAAAAGCCATTGCCATCTTCCAGGTAATGTTTTCTTTCTGTCTGACTTTTCATCAAGCAAAAAGCTCAGCTGTGGCATGTTAGAAATACAACGAATGCAATTTAGTTCTGCCCCTGTGATTAAATGTAATTCACTTCAGGAGAAGCTGCTTACACTGGTTAATTGCTCCAATCTGAAAGGTAATCAATTCCTCCTGGCTGAGGCAAACAAAGGCAAATCTCATGCTCTGCCTGAGAAAGAACAGAAGAAAGGTTGTGAACTTCATCTCACCTCAGATGTGATTGCAGTAAGTATTACTCTCATGGTAACTTTTCATATCCTTTTATAGACAATTCAGAAATTAATTTCTTGTTTTCAAAAGAAATTGATACACTTGTGCAGTACACACAAAAAAGAGCCAACTAAGAAAAAGTAATAGCAGTTTAATAACAGAGTAGTAATTGAATGATAAGAGTTGCTTTTCATTTCGTAATGTTAAGAAATTTGTGCTTAACTTAAGACCTACTTTCTGAACTTAAAGTCTCAGGTAGCTGACTTCCTGAAGAATGGGCCAGATCTGCAAGCAAAGAGATCACTTACAGGCTCCTGAAATTCTGTTCTATTAGCAACAGATGGTAAACACAAATATAAAATAAATAAATAGATAGATATTTTACACTTATATTCAATCCTGCCTCTTTAATTTTGTACAGAGCTGCCTCACATGTCAGACTTTCCAAAGGAAAGAGGAAGGCTGGATCAGCAAGTTAGCTAGGCAAGCATTTTGTAGCTATATATGGATTTAAAAGGAAACTTAAGCCACAGGAGGCTTGCATAGCAATATTTCACAACTAGGAATTAGCAAGAACTAACTCAGCTTCTTGCTGTGAATTAATGCAGCCAGAGATTCGAGGCAGAATTGTTTTCTTCCAGAGGAAACTGATCTTGAGCTGGGTGCCTCTGTTGCCCCATGACCAGGTACATGGGTCCTGCCCCTTTCCTGCTGTGATGGTTTGGGAGTTCCCTGCCCCCCCCACACTTTGTAAAATGACCCAGACTAGAACTCAGCCAACTGGAAGTTAAGGACCGAAGCTCTATTTACAGCTTGGCACAATATACAAGCAGATATATACACTATACACAGGAATATTTACAGAAATATACAAGGTAAAGGTAATACAGAAACACAACTCCCCTCCCAGAAATCAGAGACCCCAGGAGGGGCTCCCAACCACCCTTCCACCTTCTCCCCACCCCTATACCTTACCCCAAGGTTTGCCTTATGCACAAGGTGAGTTTTGAGGATTGGCCAGGGGAAATTAGAAGAAAAGGGGTTAGTGAGATTAATCGGCAGAGAGGAGAAGCCAGAGGCTGCTAGACCGAGACGCTGTGCCCCAGAGACTGCTGCAAGCCCAAGTGGCTTATCTTTGTTTTGAGTTCCTTTCTTAAACATCACAGCAAGCCTATGAGTGAAGTAGACATCACCATTGTTTCCTTTTCACAGCCTATAGTAAAATTTTCTCTATTAAAATATTCCAATTAGCTCAAACCAGCACACCTGCTCTCCCATTTCAGCATTCCCAGCCCCACCAAGAAGAGGCTGGGATATGCTAGGATTATATCACTGGAACAGGCTGCCCAGGGAGGTGGTGGAGTCACCATCCCTGGAGGTGTGCAAGAAGCACGTAGACCTGTCACTTCAGGATGTGGTTTAGTGGCTGTGGTGGTGTCAGGACTGGATGATCTTAGTCCTTTCCAAGTGAAACACTTGCATGGTTCCACAGGAGCAGTGGCTGCTTTGCTGAGCGGCTCTGCCGAGCGCTGAGAACGCAGTTTCAAAGGAGCAGCTCTAAACGAGATGGCTTGCCTTCTGCAGACCATGGACTGTTGAGACACATAATTAATGTAGTCTTGCACTTATGGAAACTTGGCCTTTCTGCTTGGGATGGCTTCAGCTCAGGGTGTGTTCGTGCTGCTTTATGGAAGGAAGGGCTGGTTTGTTATTTATTGCTGAGCGAACCGGCGGGCACTATTAATATTGTTGCGCTGACAGAGAAAGCTTTCTCCCAGTTTGCTGTGCTTTCTTTCCCCCCTCTTTCCCTTGAAATGCTCCTTCTCTTTCCATAAACAGATGCAAACAGACCAAACATTTGCTGCAAAGAAAGGCAGTGAGTTCAAAGTAGCAAGAGCAGGGTTATCTTGCTGATGAAAAGGCATATTTATTGTATGTCTGCACACGTCAAAGCATAAAAATTTGCACGAGGCCAGACATTTCTGTGTCAGGTGTTTGCCTGCAGCCAGCTTTGTGCTGTGCTGTGTGGAGATGACAGCTCCTCAGGTGTGAACTGACAAAATAGAAAGTTTTTTGACTCCCATCTCTCCAGCTATTCCATGTAATGCTAGGTTTTTTTTCTCTGAGACTTGCAGCTACAAAGCCCTTTTGTGAGTATCAGTTGCAGAGCGGTGCTGCCCTGCTCAGAGAGCAGAGACCTGCAGGATGTGGGATGCTCTTTGGGGGCCTGACCAATGTCACTGACTGCACACACCAAAATGGCTATCATTTGTTGAGCCTAAGAACAAAGTAAATTTGGGGATATATATCTCTTTGAAGGCTTTTTTAGCCAAATGCCTGATATTGGGCAGACTTGCCCTACCCCCAGCATACTGAGCAGTGCATACTGAATTTCAGGGCAAACTGAGTTCAAGCCTCTGAAACAGCTGACCTGTAGAGCTAAAGTGCTTTGCAATCCCTGACTAGTCAAAACTGCCACAACTGAGTCAGAGAGACAGGCTGGGAAAAGTGAACCTGAGTGTTTCTTATTGCTATGAGGAGAATGATACAATCTCAACTTGATATTCTTCATTCATTTTTCTGTGCTGGATGTTTACTGAAGGTCTGCCCTTCCTAGCTGATGCTTTAAACAGAGGATTGCATTACCTAAAGAGTTTTCTCCTAATCTGAAGTATATGGCAAACAGTCTAGTCTTTATTCCTTCAGTTTATCCCTGCTTCCCATTCCAGGAGCACTGGAACTGTGAAACTGATAGCAGCTACCTGGAGCTGTAAAAATATGGGTATGACAGTAACTGCAAAAAAGAAAACAAGCCTAGGCTGTTGCAGGAAAGTTTGAGAGCCACTACAGTAACCTTGTGACCCTATAGTGAATTCTATTATGTATCCAGAGCTCTGCAGCTTTATTTCCTAGTCACAGGAGCTGGAAGCCACAATAGAGCAATTCAAAACATTGCTTAGAGGCAAGAAATGAAAGAAAGAATCATTTGAGGAAATATAATATTTTAGACTGAACTGTTAAACAAGATACAGAAAGTAGTATTTTCCTAAAAGAAAACACCTAGGGGGAAAAAAAAAAACAAGAAGCAGAAAGTTTCTCATCTCTTGGAGAAATAAACAAAAGATGATTTCATTTTTTAGACTTGAGAGAAGTAGTTTTGGAGTCTGTATAAAAATGAGGTCTTTTAGAACTTATCTTCTAATTTATGTGCTTTTCTGGGCAGAGATTTCAAGCTTTGCTTCTTTGTCCAGAACTTTTTGCAGCAAGGTATTATTCATAAGCAGAACCTAGTGAAAGGTAAACCATAAAACAGCACCAGGAGACAGTAATTCTTGTATCCACCATCAGTCTGTTTCCCAGTACTTCAGTGCATGCAGGGCTTAGACTGCTTTAGACTTCATGCTGTCTTTGGGACTAGGTGATGATGAGGCTGTGGTTGTGCCAACACAAGATCCACGACAGGAGGGGATTGTACACAGGGTTAGGAGAGGGCTGCAGTATCAGAAGCTCAGTGGGAAAGACAGGCAGCGTGGGTAAAGCAGAAACAACTAGCTCCTAATAGAAATAAATCCTACTGAGTTACATTTAAGGTTTCCCAGACACCATTCTTTCCAAATCCAACCAACCCACTGAGAATGAGTCACCTTATTCCAGTGCACAGCATTACTCTAACCCAAAGACCTCTTATGCTATTCCATTTGTAATGCTCAATGAGTCTGTTCTCATTTTCCCTACAAATGGAAGGTACCAGAGGAATAATGCAGCCCAGCCTCCTCTGTGGTGTGTTGGAAGAAGCACACGTGCCTCTTTTCAGAGGTGGTTTCAGCCAGTTTAGAGCAGAGGGATGGTTTTGCAGTCATTACCTGCTAGAGCTCTTGTTAACAGTTGCCTTGGTCCTCTCAAGTATTTTATTTCAAAGAGCCTAAAAGCCAAAACACTGGGGTTTTGACTGAAAAGGGGGCTGGGAGGGTTTCAGGTTTTCAGTAGCATGATTCTGGCTCAGTGAGTTATGTGAGGATTTAATTTTCCTCTGGGTTCCTTGGAAACCTTCTATAAATGGTTTAAATTTACCAGCCTGATTCCTTTAGTCTGCCTGGTTCTTCAGTGTGTGCTTTCCATAAAGGCTACCTTTGGGTTTTTATCACCTCGTCATTGCTCCTGGTTCACTGATAGCAGCTGGTGATAAAGGAAAGCTAAAGGTCCCCTGCTCCCTCCCCTGCTGCTGGGATACAACCTGCTCAGATCTTTCTCATCCATAGTGCTGTCATTAAAGAAAGAATGAACAGATGGAAGACAACATGCTTACCCTTGCCTTTGTGATCATCCCTATCCCCCACACTCCAAGGAGGATGTTTTCACCAGAACCAGGCTAGCTTTATACCTTTTGCCCCACGCAGGGACTGAGCTTTGCTTTCAGTCTGAAAAGGTGGTTCTGCATGCACTCATATGAAGGTGACTGTGGTAGTGGTGCAGCTGCAGGGGCTTGCTGTTAGGTAGCCAGCTCAGGAATCAGTTGCTAATGGTGTAACCTGTGCAGTCCAGACTTCATAGAATCATTAAAGTTGGAAAAGAGGTCTAAGATCATCAAGTCAAACCATCAACCCAATGCTACCATGCCCACTAAACCATGCCCTCCACAACCATGTCTACATATGTTTTTGAACACCTCCAAGGACAGTGGCTCCACCACCTCCCTGGGCAGCCAGTTCCAATGCCTGACCACTCTTTCAGCAAAGACATTTTTTTCCTAATATCCAATCTAAACCTCCCCTGGTGCAATTTGAGGCCATTTCCTCTTGCCCACTGCAATCTGCAGTGCTATGAGTGAAGGCAGGTAAATAGCAGGATCCTCCCAAGCTGAGATCTGGCCACAAAGAGCTGCCGTCAGTACTCCTAGGGTAACATCATTCTGGAAGCTGTGCCTGTGCCAGGTAACCCAGTGCTTTGTGATCACTGGCACAGGCAGTGGAAGTAATCCCATGGATTTCCCCAGCATGGAGCCTGAGTCTCTGATTTATCAGCTAATGGCTTCCATTCTCCAAGGTTATCATCCCCATAACTCTCCTGAGGACTAGGATTTATACCTTCAGCAAGCAATTTGGTAGAAGGAGTGTCTAGCTGAACTCTTAATGGAGGAAGTACTTTTGATTCTCAATCAATGTGTTTTGCCCCTGACCTCCATCCAGTTCTCAGAAATCACTGGATCCATGCCACCATCACCAGCATTTCAAAATCCCATTACATGATTCAATTAGGGCAGCACTCAGGATCGCAGAGAGATTTGCCATATTTACAGAGTACATAAACAGTTACAAGACAGCTTCCCACTGCTGTCTAGGAAGAGTAAGTGTCCAAGAAAAATACAGCACAAATAGTACAGCTTGATCTTTGTTAGCTCATATCTTAGAACAGTCATGTGGTTGATGTGCAACACACAGCTGTACCTAAATAATGAGATTCATCCCAGTGAGGTCCTTTCTTCTTCTAGAGTCGTATGGTGACTGTCCTGGAACAGATATTGGTACTAAGGAGAGTTTAAAACATAAAATTGAAGGAAGATAAGCAAGTGGAGGGCAACATCTGTGTGTCATGTGCCAAATGTAGTGCAAGGAGGAAAGGACCTAACAATTCAGAGGAGAAAATATAAGATAGTAAAAATAATTAATCTCGTCCCACTCATGATTGGAAACCACCATTGTTTTTTTTCTTGGATAAATGCAGAGAGGAATGGAAAATAAGATCTGTTCAGAGCCTGTAGCAGTAAACCTTATCTTTGTGAGTGCTGACAGTGCTGAGCACTGAACTCCACCTGCTATGGGACAGGCATAGAGCAATGAGCTTTCTAGGCTGCACTGTGGTGCCTAAATCTCACTTCTGAAACCACAAACTTTCAGCATCTCTGTTTTCTGCTTGTTGCAGAGACATATGTGGAAAGAGAATTTGTCAGGAAAAAAAAACAAACCAAAAAACAAACAAAAAAAACAAAAAAAACAAATCAAAAAACAAACCCACAACTATTTTGTTGGCATCTCTTTCACAGGTGAACTGGTGTGGGGAAAGAGATCTCTGTGCTGATCACTGTCTTGGTGGTGGTCAGAGCCTCCTGGCAACAGCATCTTCAGCTGGATCTGGTAAGAATCTCCAAGCTGTCATTCTGCTGCATTCTGGTACTCAGCTGGGCTGTGGTCCCATGGGACCACTCTGGCAAAAGCATGAGTTGTGTCTATTGGTGATCTGAAAGGGCAAATTAAGCATCTCCTGACTGTGTTAGTTATATACTGAGACTGTCCTGTGTGAGCATCTGTCAGAACAATTCCTGTTGAGTGTTCATAATTCGCTGTGTCTGGTTTGGTCAGTTCTGCAAGAAGGACATGGGCCTAGGGCAGCTTCTGGGACTGACAGGTTCTTCACCTGGCTGTTACTGAAGGTGCAACCAGTGCCCATCAGCTAGGCTCTGCACAGGATTTCTGAGGCTTCCTGGACTCGTCCCTGGAGAGGTCCCACAGCAGTGGGTGGAGTGTTGTGCTGTGGGGTCACTCCCAATTCCAGGTCATCCCAGTTGCTCCTCAATACAAGTGAGTGGAGACCTACAGAGATCCTGAACCATCCCCAGGAGCTGATGGCTGAGGTGCATACATACAGGCACTGCCCTGCACCTGAGATCCAAACCTGGATCTCAGCCCTGTAGTACAAGGATGGCTACTATGACTATTGTTTCAGTTTCACACACCTTGCCACAAGCCTCTCAGGGAGTGCTGCTGTGGTTGTGTTCATACTATTGCTGAGGTTTAGTTTTGTTGACATTTTTTCTCAACTGGACCCTGAGTGGCTCTGGAACTAACTGGCTGAGATGATTCATACGAGCCTCAATTTCTTCAGCAAAGCGATGAACGACGTGTTGTAATTTGCATCAGTAGGAACAAAACTGCTCCTCTCTATGCAGTGTACCTTTAAAGACCCTCCAAGCTCCCACCCTCCTGTAACATCTCCCACAGAGTAGCTCAGAATGGTTTACAACCTTTCTCCATGCTCCTTGCACTGTTTAAGAGCAGGATGTGGCAGCTAAGGATTTGGCTGGGCTATGAAGGTATTTGAGGTTTAGGTCAGCATGGTCCAACCAGCTGCCTTGATCTACAACAGGGAGATCTGGCCCACTGCCCTTCTCCTGGAGGAGACAAGGAACAGCTGCTCAAGCTGTAAAGGCAAGTGGGGCTGCTGAAGGCTTCCTCCTGCACCAGCCCAGACACCAGGAAATGGGAGTGATGGCTTCAGACTGGCATGGGAGTGCCCAGGCAGCACTGCCAGCCCTGTGGCACATAGGTGGAGCAGCCTCAGAGGCTGGAACAGGGGCATGAGAGTCTGCTGGAGGGGAAAAAAGTTGTAGTTAAAATATGAAGCTTTAGTGAAATGGAGGCCTGGGACACAGAATCACAGAATGATAGGGGTTGGACTAGATCAGGTCACACAGGAACACTGTGCAGGCAGATTTTGAGAGTCTCCAGAGAAGGAGACTCCACAACCCATGTGAGCAGCCTGTTCCAGTGCTCCAGCACCCTCAAAGTGAAGTTTCTCCTTAAGTTCAGGTGAAACCTCCTGTGTTTTGGTTTCTCCCCATTGCCCTTTGCCCTACCACTGGGCACCACTGAAAAGAGCTCAGCTTCATCCTCATGACCTCCACTCCTTAGGTATTTATAAGCATTGATAAGACTGCCTCTCAGTCTTCTCATTTCCATACTAAAGAGTCCCAGCCTTTAGTCTCAGACTAGAGAGTCTCAGCCTTTCCTTGTAAGAGAGATTCTCCTGATCATCTTTGTAGCCCTCCATTGGATTTTTTACAGCTGCTTTCTGAGCTACAAGGCACTCAAGTTGTCAGCCTCTGAACTGGCACTATAAGCCTGGAATTACATGTGTCTATATCTATCTATCTATATATATATATACACAAACAGAGAAGAGATTCTGCTCTGGAGAGACTCTAGCTGTGTGCATGGCTAAGAGTTAGGGCAAAGGAATGGATTGGTAGCAAGCACTCTCTGAACATTTGCTTGTCCTCAGAATTTTATTCTTAAATAAAATTCAAACAGCAGGGGGAAGGTGACTTTGAAAGGAGGAGATGTGTAGGGTTTAAATATCCTGTAGTGATGTCACAGCAAGAAGTCCTTTTTTTGTCTTTTCAATTTAATTTTTTTACTTTATGGTTTGAACTTCGTGGAAGGGCTAAGGAGATGTTTCAGCTGTAGAGCTGCTGCTGTGCTCCAGCTGGTGTGCTGCTGGGTCTGCACGTGCTGGAACACACAGCACACATCCCCATGGTGCAGAAGTCCCAGTCCCCCTGTGGTTACCAGGAATTACAATTCCATGATCCCACTGCCAAACAGAGGCCACAAAATTCGAAGTGTACACATAAAAAAAGCCACCAACTAATCCCTGCAAAGCTCAGTAAGGTAGAATGTATGCATTGCTACGTGTGTTCTACAGGAACAAAAAAGGAGAGGATGTGTCAGTGCTTCTAAAATGGTCTTAAAGCCCCCAGATCTATGAATTGCTACATCCAGTGCTTCCCTGGATGTCAGGGTGTTTTCCCAGGGAGGTAGCCAGCCTCCACTAAAGGCAAACCAAACTGCATGCTGTATTGGGTTGTAAGGATTGATGGCAAAATGAACAATTGCAGGGTATAATATGTTGTGGGAATCACACTTGGCCTGATTGAAGAAGCTGTTTTAAAACTGATTGTGAACCCAGGGCAAGTGCTGGAATGCCCTGCAGTGAGACAGGCTGCCAGGCTGTCCTGCCTCTCCCCCCAGTGACCTCTCTGTGCTGAGCAGAGGCTATATGTGTGTGTTCCTTAGCTGAAGAGAAGTACTGCCTGGGGTCTGACCTTGCAGCAAGGCTGAGGAGGGAGAGAGAAAGAAGTGTTTCTGTTCCTCCCTGCACCTATTTTTTATTCCGCATGTTTGTGCAGGCCTTTAAGCTGTTTATAGTTGGCCCAAGTACAAGGAGAACAAATCAAGCAAGCAGATAGACAAAACCTTGGTATTGCTGACCACTGCCAGCTCCGGCATGGGAGCATCCAAGCTTGCATCCAAGTGGGCCTTGAGATCCAGTAAAGCTTTCAGGAAAGATTTCACACTTCTTGTTTTATGTCTGAGTGGTGCAAGTATCAGGAAGCCTGGGTATTGGCTTCTTAGGAGGTTGCATTGCTGAAAGGCAATGTTTTGGTTGCATTAAATAGCTGTCAGCCTCAGAAGCAGTTCAGCAATTTGAACTGCTGAATTTTTGCATGAATTTTTTTCCTGAAAGAAAGTATTGAGCTAACACTCACCATTAAATCAGGAAAAAAAATACACATTCCTGACACACATTCTCTTAGATCTTTGCTAATTTGCGAGCAGCTCTGTCCATGCTTGTCTCTATCATCTTCCTAGTCGTGAGAAAATGCTGTTTTCACCTTTTATTTTTGGTTTGTTCTTGTTTAGACTTTGTTCCTGTATGGTCAGCTTCTAGAATTATATGTGGTTTAAACAGAAAAGACATGGTGGTAGAACCAAATGTCTGTGATTATTTTGTGGGTTACCCTTAAATTGACCGCTGCAGCTTCAGAAGCAGAAAGCAATTAGTGGGAATGGGAGAAAGGGCTGAGATGCCTGGAAGGGACATAAGGTCAACCCATCTTCCAGACTGTCTCTCAGGAGTTCACCCATGGTGTTTGAAACTTGCTGGCTCACCTGGGGGACCCATTGGTGGGGGTAGATGTACAGAAAAAAAAAAAATCTGCTTCATCAGACCTTTGTCTTGTGAAGACTCAAAATAGGGTTTGCACCTTGAATGCTTGATGGGAGTTAAATACCTGCATTAAATACCTAACAGGAACAGTCTCTTGAATGAATAGATGCTTTTGAAAACACAAAGTTAACACAACCTCAGTCAATTTGGCTTTTCAAGTGGGACCAGTCTTGGAAGCTGCCTCCTATCTCAGCAGCATGTTGATGAGCTGTGAGAAATGCTTGGCTTGTCCATCCTCTTTGGTGGTGATCCTTGGTGTTGGGGCTACTGCCAAGAGAATAGCTTACCTTGGTGTTTGGTCCCTCCAGGGAGAAACAGTTCCCATTCCTGGAGGAGTTTCAAAGCTGTGGAGATGTGGTGCTGAAGGCCATGGTTTAGTGGGGACTCTGGCAGTGCTGAGTTAATGGTTGGACCTGGTGACCTGAGAAAAGTCTTTTGCAACCAAAATGATTCTATGCTTTGGGGCATTCAGCTCCCATAGGAGCATAAGGTCCTGCTGGTGGGCATGGGGACCTTGAACTTCTTGCTTTTGACAACTGCATGGAAGGGGGTTGGAGAGAGGTGGGAGTCAGTCTGCTTTCCCAAGGAACAAGTGAGAGGACGAGTGGGAATGGCCTCAACTTGCACTAGGGCAGGTTTAGGTTGGACATGAGGAACAATTTCTTCCCCAAAGGGTTGTCAAGCTCTGTCCCAGGCTGCCCAGGGCAGTGGTGGAGCCCCCATCCCTGCAGGGGTTTCAAAGCCATGGAGATGTGGTGCTGAGTGCCATGGTTTAGTGGTGCCCTGGCAGTGCTGGGTTAAGGGTTGGACTTCATGATCTGAAATGTCTCTTCCAACCACAACGTTTGTGTGGTTCTGAGTATCGCTAGCCCTGCTGAGTTAGGTACCACTGAGTTTGTGCACACAGGTAACCACAGGCAGGAGTGTGGCCTTCAGCCTTAGTTTGTCCAAAACCAGAGATGGAAAAGCAGGTCAATTGTTTTTCCCTTTTGAGCCTATAGGAATTATCATGTCATAGTGTGGTCCATCATCTCATGCTCTGTGGGATGTGCTGTTAACTAGGCACATAAAACACACAACCAACAAAGAGAAGGTAGTGAGGACAGCTTTAGAAGAACTCTCTGGGGGGATGGGAATGTGTCCTGAGTCCTGTTTGTGTGAGTTTGGGGGCTGCCAGGAGGTCAATTGAAAGGATTTTCTCACGTGGCAATGTGCACAGGTAGAGTACTGGCCTTTCCAAAGTCAGCCCAGGCTTTGGCTTCCTTGTCAGCATGGCCAAGATTTACTCTTACATCTTTCTAGTATTTTGGATAGACACTGTTGTTTGGGGGTTTGGTTGGTTGGTTTTGTTGTTGTTGTTTTGTTTGTTTGTTTGTTTTAAAGCAAAAAGAAACAAATCACAATTCCCAGAAAATCCTTTGGAAAGGCTTTTGCTGTCATTCTCACCATGCCCTACCTGTTCTTCTCAAAACAGCATGCCCAAAATGTTGCTTCCTAAGGAGAGAGTTGCCTTTGCCTGGCTGGGCAAGGCACAGCTCCACCTTCAAGTTGTCTTTTCTCTACTGCTCTCTTTTTTTCTTTTTCTTTTTTTTTTAGAGATCCATCCATCTTTTGCTGGATTTCGCTGCCATGGATGATTTACAGGTGATGAATACTAAGGAACTCTTGTTTGGGGTTTGTTACAGCATCACAGAAACATGTGCTGGCTGTCCTTGAAAGATCTGCCTGTTTTCAAATCCCTCACAAACCCTGGCATGAAGCAGCTCTCTCCAAAGAGTCACCTTCCAGATCCAGAGTCTTGGAGCTGGCAGTGGAGCCTCCTGTCAACATCTGGTCCAAGCTAGGAGGGGAAATAGGAGTGGAAGGGTATTGTATGCCTGTGCTGTCTCTCAGATCCCACAGCTGCTGATGCTGCTAGTGCCCAGAAATGTGGATCTGTAGAAACCACTGAGGAATGCTGAAATGTTGCTATTCCTAGAGGCATTATTTTAAGATCTTAAAGTCCTGTCTGCTTGCATCAAAACTGGTACCCACATTCAGCACATTGGTGTGTTCTGTTTGTTAGCTGTTAGGTATTAGCTTCAACAAGTGGGATGTGGTTTTCTTCATAGTCTTGCTTCACCTACAAGGTCATACTTCACATGAGGAATGTGAAAAAAGAGAATATTCTGTGCCATTCCAGAGAAGATAAGGCACCTTGTTATTTGCTAATGTGTTCCACTTCCACCATACTTACTGCTGTAGCATCTAAACAAAAAAAACCATGGGATATGTCACCTCTTGCCATCCTCCCATGTGCATGCAGACTTTCAACATGAAGGGAGTGATTTTGCAAAACTGCAGAGTAAGCAGGGATTTAGCTTTGGGTTAGGTTTGAAACCAAGAGTGAAATCCCACATCCCACCAAAGGCATGGCACGGAGCCAGGGGGCAGCTTTTACCTGGAGGTTATTGCTAGTGTATCACAACACAGAGCCTGTGTTGTCAGTGCAGCATTTGTGCTGCTGAATGTGTCTACCCTATGGAAAATCTTACAATTGTCATGGTTGGAAGGGACCTCAGGGATCATCTAGTTCCAATCCCCCTGCTGTAGGCAGGAACTCAGGTTGCTCAGAGCCACATCCAGCCTGGCCTTAAAAATATCCAGGGATTGGGCTTCCCCCACCTCCCTGAGCAACCTGTTCCAGTCTCTCACCACCCTCATGGTGAAGAATTTCTTCCTAATGTCTGATCTAAATCTCCCCTCCTCTAGCTTGGATCCATTCCCTCCAGTCCTATCACTACCTGACACCCTAAAAAGTCCTTCCCCAGCTTTCTTGTAGCCCCCTGCAGACACTGGAAGGCCACAACAAGGTCTCCTTGGAGTCTTCTCCTCTCTAGACTGAACAACCCCAACTCTCTCACCTGTCCTCATAGGAGAGGTGCTCCAGCCCTCTGATCATCCTCATGGCCCTTCTCTGGGCACGTTCTGGTACGTCCATATCAGAGGCCTCACACTCCTGCTATTCCTTCCTGGCCAGCCATTGTGCTGCTACCTGCAGATTTAATGTTGCAAACATAATTTAGCAGACTCTTCCTTGAGAGAAGAGTGAGAAGGGAAGGAGAGGCAGCCCCATAGGTGCAGACAGGCTCCCTCTGCTCTGAAGGCTGCTGGCACCAGACAAACAGTACATTTTGCAGCCCTTGGAAGTGTTGTCCCTGTGGATTGCTCTTGTAGACAGGACTGCCTTGCAGACGTTCCTTGGATTTCAATGTCCTCTCAATTTTCATTTCAAACAGTCGTCACAGCATTGCTTTGGTTTGATTGAATCTTCTAAAGGCTCTGATTAACAGAAATGTTTTGAATGCCTCCTCCAAAGCTGCCTCCTGTGTTACCAATAGGAAGCTGCTCTTCTTTGTGCATCTGTGGGTTTGAGTGCTGAGATCCTTTAGCAAATTGACATTTTGACAGGGCATCACCTGTCTAACTTGGAGGAAACCCTTCCACTCCTGCCATGGCATTACAGCACTCCTGTCTCAGGCTTTCCAGTGCCCTAGGAAACAGCAGGTTTGTCAGCTGGCACAGGCTCTGAGAACACAAACCCCAGTGGGGTTAAACCACTGGAATGGATTCATTTGTAAGACCAAATATAGTGTTCAGAGACCCAGAACACCAGCAGCTTTCTCATCCAGTTCAACCAAGCTGGAAGAACCCTAATATTTCTTAAGCCTAAATTAGCCTGCAAACTTCATTCAATCCAACTTCTTTCCATTAAAGCTGTTCATGTGTCTTTGCTTCTTGACTGTAAATGTGGGAACAGGCAGGCAGTGTTCCTGCAGCTCTACAGAGCACCCTGCACACTCTGGGTCAAAGTCACTCCTAGCAAACGACTGTGCTGGGGCTCCAAGTCAAGCTGCGGAGGTTGTCTTAGCTGTGCCTGGCACACCCTCTGCAGAAAGGCCTGCAGAGCCACAGGCAAGTCCTCTAAAATGCTGGCTCCTAAGCCATGGCATTCTGAATAAAAGTCATAAATTTCAGCAGGAGGCATAAATTCCCTATCGATATTCTACAGCAACCACAGGCGCGGGAGAATAGCGCAGTGTTGGGGCTGCTGAATGAGTGCTCTGTGTGCAACGAGTCATTAAAAACCTGTGGAACAGGCGACCATGGCTGCACAAAAATAAACACAGAGCTGACTGTAAATAGTGCTCCTTCACCTGCTTCTTCAAGGAGAATTTTATAAGAATGTTTGTTAAAGGGAATGATTTTAGGGTATGGGTTTTTGTTTTTTTACGGGGAGATTTCGGCATATCTCAATTGAAACCATATGCATGGTCATAGGCTGCTCAAATGCCAAGTCAGTCTAGTTTTAAATTTAATGCACTGTTAAAAACACCTAAATAAAAACCCAACTGAATGTGTTAGGATACAAAAAGGACATTTTCCAACTCCTGAAAAACAGATCTGGGAATAGAAGTGGACTTTACTACAGAAGCATGTTATGGTTTATTCTTTGTTTGCTACGTTGGCAAAGATATGGAGGACAGGAGATTAAACCAGTTAAATCCTGGGATTTATTTTTGTCATTTCCATCTTCTTTCTGTGCAAAGGATGCTGTTATAAATATTTCAGTTCTATCTGAGGCGGAGAATAGGAAGGCTAAGCCATGGCAGAGACGTGCTTAATAAAACTACGTGCGGTCGTGTAGCCAGAAAAAGTGGGCTTTGAGGGATTGCTGAGAAATGTGCTGACTGATTAGTGTAAAATGTGTCAGGATCTACTTTTTATTCAGGAATTCATCCTTGCCCTTAATCTATAAGATTATTTATCTAAATCAGAAAATCCCATCCTTACAAAGGTGGCAAAATTGGTGATTTTATAGTGTCAAATCTGCTTAAGTATTTAGGGAACCAACCTAGAGGATAGTAGGGCCTGGTAAAATTCAGCTTTCTGAAGAGGTAGATGTTTTCAAGACAGTGCCTCAAATGAATCCATTAGATCACAGGAGTGAACCAATGGATTCATCCCATTGGAAATTACATCAGCATTTCCCCACCACACTCTCTTAGATTTCTTCCAAGGCTTTCATTCCTTTTTTTTCCCTTTTTTCTTCTTCTCTCCCTTTTTTCTTCTTCTCTCCCTTTTTTCTTCTTCTCTCCCTTTTTTCTTCCTCTCTCCCTTTTTTCTTCCTCTCTCCCTTTTTTCTTCCTCTCTCCCTTTTTTCTTCCTCTCTCCCTTTTTTCTTCCTCTCTCCCTTTTTTCTTCCTCTCTCCCTTTTTTCTTCCTCTCTCCCTTTTTTCTTCCTCTCTCCCTTTTTTCTTCCTCTCTCCCTTTTTTCCCCAACATTGCCTGACCAGGACATAACAGATTTTAAGCTTTTTGTATTTCGTAAGAGATGAAAATAAAGGTAAGTTGAGGGTTGGTTTTTTTTTTAATCTTAAACCTTATTTTACTCCTAAGAGGTTAGAGGCAAGGAGAATGTGTATCACCAACAGCTAGTGAACTATGTAACGTCTGTCACCTACAGCCTTTTCATGTTCATGCAGGGCATCAAATGCAACCAAGAAAAGGCTGAAAATCAAATCAACATTTTTCAACTGCACAATAAGCTGCCTCAGCAGCAAACCACATTTACAGCAATGGGAAAACTTCTCCATGTGCTGGCCAGTGATGATGCTTTTTAAAGTGTTTTCATTTCCACTGAGGAAGTGTTATTATTTCCACTTCAGGAACCTTGCTGAAGACATAGTAGTGATATCCCTTTTGGGGCTCGAGGTTTTTCATCAACAGGCAGAAACAGCAAGTAATCATTCCTCTTCGTCTGTCCTTTAACCTCTTCCTTTCATAGGATACATCACTTCTCTTTTCCAAAAGAACCTGAGCACATCCTCAATTTTCTACTGTCAGCAGATCATGTTTACATAAAGTAAACCAGTGCCCACTATGGAGACAGACTGCAGAAACATCTTCTGTATTTTTCTGCCAAGGTTGAGCTCATTTTGATGTTGGCTAAAGTTGAAGTAGTTTCAATACTAGTTGCATATTCTTCTGAGACATCCAGTCCAACAAACCCTTTCTATTAGTTGTACTCCTGTTCAATCTCATACTCAACACTTCCTATAGCTGCTCATGGGTTTTGAATTCAATTTTCTGTATTGCTTATCCAGGAGGAGCCAATGCAAAAGGAGTCAAAAGACTCTGTGCCCAAGCACAGCTGTGGTTTTGGCCTGAAGTCTGTCAAGAAGAAAAGAGCTGACAAAATCTGTCAGACTTAAACGTAAGCTAAGAACAAAGTTATTTTCTTTATGGAGTTGTGTTTGAGAAAGCTCTTGTTCAGCTGTTTCAATTCTGAATTCCACTTCCCTTGCTGAGAAATTTTAAATGTCAATTTAACTAAGATAACCACTGGAATATTCAGTGCAGTTCATGCTTCAGCATACTCATTCCCAAATGCTGTATTCCAAAGTTATACTGAATTAATATGAAGCACTGCAAAGGTTTTGTTCCAGGAACCTTTTTTCATTCTGCAGAATTATTGATATATTCTTATGGCAATTTTCCTTCAAAACACCTGGCATTATTCTTCCATAAGCTGTTTCATGCCCACCTCACTTGATGTCATTTGAGCATTTAGTCCAACACTCTGTAGTTAGAAATGACACACACAGACTTGTTAGTTTGAACAAGGTATCTTTATGTAAAGCTATAGAACAGTTCACAGCAGGAAAACAGAAGCCAGTAGTCAGAAAATAACATTTATACCCTAAAGCCTGTGGGGCCTTTAGGACCATATAACATATACCTGTTCTCCAAATTAATGGCCATTCACATCTGAACCCTTCTGATGCTGCAAAGTTTACCATCATCTGTGACAGAAATAGCAAGCATCTGTGAGCCAAGAACCAGAGGTGAGGCTCTGCTTGCTGGGGAAGATTACACAAGCATCACCCCAAATCCAGTGCCAAGCTCTGTATTTGCCATCAGTTTATAGGCAGTTTCTGGACTGGAGGGTGGTTTTGGTGCTGTTGCGTGAAAGGTTACACAGAGTAAATGCTGCCCTTCTTTATAGTACTATAAACCTAATGCTGTTGAGTGGGAAAACAATGGCTTTGCCACAGCAGAGTGTATCAGGCCAAGTATTTGTTAACAGACCCTATCAATATGCTGCTTTATTTGTGGTCCCACTACTTTTTCCTTGTTTTGTGCAGAAGAGATTTCTGAGTGCTGGCGCAGGCACGGAGGGTGAAATACTGTCGCGCTGAAATCAATGGGCCTTTTGACAATGCTGGGATTTCAATGAGGGCCTTCATGGGAGCATGCCACAGGGGCAGCTGTTTCTTGGATGCATCCCAAAAGCTCCCCAGCTGTCTGATCTCGTACAACTGCCCCTATGGGCTCACAGTAGAAAACGCAGCACTCAGCAGAAAACAGCTTGTACTGCTCCTTGGTTCTCTCCACCCTGCATTTCTGATATTCCAGAGAAATTCCTCTCTGTCCTCCTTTGGCTTTATTGCCATTTGTGCCTCCCAGATAATGCCAGAAATTACTTTTGAAAACTCCTCATTGATTTTTGTGTTGTTATTTCAGACATTGCTGTGGTGTTCCTGCTGCTGCTAACTGCGATGAAAATGTCTGATCCTTCAGCCCATAAAGGTAAATGTTACTTTCAGTGTGTGTGTCTCTCATGAAAATAAATAAAGCTGATTTTCATTTGTATGCACAATGGTTTTAGGGACAGTTTAAGGGTATGCAGGTTATCTCAGTGCAGTCTTATGACTTTGCCTTGTAGAGGTGATTTTGGAATGGATAATGGCTACTCACACACAGGACTCTCTTGTCAGTGTGAGCCTATATCTTTTTCATTGTTTGATGCTTTGAAGTTACAATTTAGAGTTCTGTTGGATGGTAATCCTGTACCATAATAGTTATTGCCTTGGATGAGGCCGTTGCACATCTTTCCACAAGTTCCAGCTTTTACCAAAGCTTTGCCCGGTGAGTCACCAAGGCTACAGATCCCACACTGCAGACTTCTTTCAGAAGCAGACATTCCAGCTGGGTTACTTGGGGAGAGACTATTTTGATGTACAATTTAAATAAGACTTGGATAATGCATGTTGGATTGAAAACAGCAGTGGCTGGGAGTCAGCAGTTGCAGCAGAGAGCGAGAAACACCTCTTGCTCTCCTAATATATGATGAAAAGGAGGAAAAGTATTTACTAAGGCTGAATTTTTTACTCAGTGTGGCACTGATGAAAGCATAACCATGCTGACAAAGCCATAGCCGAGTGATTTACGGTGCGGTACTTCCATGAAGAGACCTCAGAAGTGGAGTCCACCACAACCCAATTATCAGCCAAACCAGACAACTGGCAGTAACACCAGCCAAGGGTGGAAAGCTGTGTAGATAAAGTACTATGGCTGGCAAAGAATGGGAACCAAATAAAATCTTAGGTGAAATAAGAGTCTTGGGAATAAAATTGTTTGAAAGAGCCCTTGTTGGCAAACCTAGACCGAAGACAAATGCCAGGCAGGCTCAGTTGAATAAGCATTACACCTTTTATAGGAAGCTGAAGCACAAAAGCTTAGCCTAATCCAACCTATTTATATGGGTGTTTTCTGAATGTAATTACAAACTGGATAAGTTTCCAAGTATGTGGAGTGTTTCTGTTTGGACACCTTGTCTGGCCTGGGCTCTCAACAGCGCAAAAGAAGTTGCCTGGGCTCTGCAAGCATTGCCCACCTTGAGGTGTACGTGCACATGGTCTTGACTGACTCTGTGGCTTGGAAAGTCTGCTTTAAGCAACTCAGTAAATGACGAGCTCAGCTCTTGACTCTTGTTGGTCTCTGGGTTAGGCATTTGTTGACTGCCTGACTGGTTGATTTGTTTTATGCTCTTGGTATTTCTTAGTGTTTCTTAGCCTTATGACCTCCTGCGATTGCATAAAGTGCTTCAATAGGCTCTGAAGTCAATACTTGGCAACAGTGATAGCACAGGTTACCATGAAGTATTAAAGGCCACACTAACAGTGAGAACTTGCACATAGTGCTGCTTTGTCATATTTTAAAGGTCTGGCCATGTAGTTAAGCCCACTGGTGAGCTCCAGGAACCTACCAACTTACCCAACAGTTGTGGAAGCACCTGAAAGCAGAATCAGTAGCCAGATAAGGGCATTACTGGAGCATCCCAAGGAGCTGTGAGCAAAGCAAAGACAGGAGCATCTTGTGGAGCTCAGCACACATGAACTTAAGGAGAGCAGCTGGTCTCTAGAGCAGCTCTTTGCTTCGTGTGTGCCCTGAGACAGGATTAACTTGCAGTTATAGAACAAAGCTGCTGCCACAGAAAGGGCTTGAGACACTGTGTGAAATGTAGGTGTTTAGTCATGGCAGCATAAGATAAGGTAGAGACCACATCCCCTGAGCCCCACAAAGCTCTACAATGCCCAGTGGCAGGGGGAGGGGAGAAAAAAAACCCAACATAAGAGTCTGGCCAGTTTCCCAGTGAGGTTAACTGTAAGCATCACAGTTATTTACAACATGCAGAAAGTATGGGGATGGTAGTTAAAATATTTACATTCAAGAGGCGACATAAATATTTCTGTGTGCAAAGCCCTGAGGAACAGCAGTGGGAGTTCTGACTCTCTATGCCTGCAGGATTTGGTATCATCTCTGCTAGCCATTGATTTTTTTTTTCCATGGAAGAGGAAAGATGATGTGAAAGGAGCTGGTAACTTTACAGACCCTTTCTTTGTGTGATCTCACCTTGATTTAACAAATCAAAAAGTGGTTAGGACAGATTTATACTAGTTATGTGCAAAGTTGACCCTGCTGTAATCCAGCTGCTAGACTCACACATTGTATTTTTTCATGAAGGAGAAAGGCTTAAAATTTTACATACCCAGCCCCACAGGATGAACTGTATTTGGGGGTTTCTCTAATGCATCTAATTTGCATTTCANGAGTCCGGGGCCGGGGAAGCCCCATGGGGCGGGGGCAGCGCGGCGCCGGCCGGCCCTAGGCTGCCCGCGTCGGCCGGCCGCAGCATGCCGGCGGCGTTGCTTCTGCTGTGGCTGGGCTGCCTGGGCAGCCTCTGCCACGGGTACTTCGAGGGCCCACTGTACCCCGAGATGTCCAATGGCACCCTGCATCACTACTTCGTCCCCGACGGGGACTACGAGGAGAACGACGACCCCGAGCGCTGCCAGCTGCTCTTCAGGGTGAGCGAGCAGCGGCGGTGCGGGGTGGCGGCGGCGGGCAGCGGGCTTAGCCTGCGGGAGGAGCTGACGGTGCTGGGCCGGCAGGTGGAGGACGCGGGCCGGGTGCTGGAGGGCATCGGCAAGAGCATCTCCTACGACCTGGACGGAGAGGAGAGCTACAGCACCTACCTGCGCCGGGAGTCTGCCCAGATCAGCGACGCCTACTCCAGCTCGGACCGGTCGCTGAGCGAGCTGGAGGGCAAGTTTCGGCAGGGGCAGGAGCAGGGGGGGCGGGAGGAAGCTCGCCTGGGCGACAGCTTCTTGGGGCTGCTGCTGCACGCCCGCGCCCTGCTCCGGGAGACCNCTGCTGCCACAGAAAGGGCTTGAGACACTGTGTGAAATGTAGGTGTTTAGTCATGGCAGCATAAGATAAGGTAGAGACCACATCCCCTGAGCCCCACAAAGCTCTACAATGCCCAGTGGCAGGGGGAGGGGAGAAAAAAAACCCAACATAAGAGTCTGGCCAGTTTCCCAGTGAGGTTAACTGTAAGCATCACAGTTATTTACAACATGCAGAAAGTATGGGGATGGTAGTTAAAATATTTACATTCAAGAGGCGACATAAATATTTCTGTGTGCAAAGCCCTGAGGAACAGCAGTGGGAGTTCTGACTCTCTATGCCTGCAGGATTTGGTATCATCTCTGCTAGCCATTGATTTTTTTTTTCCATGGAAGAGGAAAGATGATGTGAAAGGAGCTGGTAACTTTACAGACCCTTTCTTTGTGTGATCTCACCTTGATTTAACAAATCAAAAAGTGGTTAGGACAGATTTATACTAGTTATGTGCAAAGTTGACCCTGCTGTAATCCAGCTGCTAGACTCACACATTGTATTTTTTCATGAAGGAGAAAGGCTTAAAATTTTACATACCCAGCCCCACAGGATGAACTGTATTTGGGGGTTTCTCTAATGCATCTAATTTGCATTTCATCTTTACCCTATCAAAGTTTATTTCATCACTTTATGCTTGAACCTGCACATTTTTCCCTTTCAAGTTTTTAATCGATGACAATCCACAGAAACGGAGCAAGCTGGTGTTTGCAGCTCTGCAGAGCCCCTCTGCCCCGTGCTGCTGTGCAATGTGAAAATCAGACTGTTAGCCAAGCGGTTGTTTCCAGTGGGAAGATGAGCAAAGCTAAGCGTTTCCAATGTGAAAATGAGCAAAGCCAAGCGTTTCCAATGGGAAGATGAGAAAACCCGAGGATTTCCAGTGTGAAAATGAATAAAGCCAGGCGTTTCCAACGGGAAAATGAGAAGAGCCGAGCGACTCCAGGTTCGAGGTTTGCGTTTCTCAGGGGAGAAAGGTGTGTGTGCCTCCCTCTCCCCCTCCGGGGGGCGATACCCGGGGGCGGTGCCCTGCGGGGCTCGCCGGACGATGCCCGGGGCGGGGGGTGGCCCAGCCCCGCTCGGCTCGGCGCGGGGGCCGCTTCCTCCTCCACTCGGGCTGCCCGGCTTTTAAAGGCGGCGCGCCGAGAGCCGGCCCCAGAGCGCCGCCGGGGCCTCCGCGCTGCGCTCGCCGAGCAGGAGCGCGGCGGAGCCGGCTGAGTCCGGGGCCGGGGAAGCCCCATGGGGCGGGGGCAGCGCGGCGCCGGCCGGCCCTAGGCTGCCCGCGTCGGCCGGCCGCAGCATGCCGGCGGCGTTGCTTCTGCTGTGGCTGGGCTGCCTGGGCAGCCTCTGCCACGGGTACTTCGAGGGCCCACTGTACCCCGAGATGTCCAATGGCACCCTGCATCACTACTTCGTCCCCGACGGGGACTACGAGGAGAACGACGACCCCGAGCGCTGCCAGCTGCTCTTCAGGGTGAGCGAGCAGCGGCGGTGCGGGGTGGCGGCGGCGGGCAGCGGGCTTAGCCTGCGGGAGGAGCTGACGGTGCTGGGCCGGCAGGTGGAGGACGCGGGCCGGGTGCTGGAGGGCATCGGCAAGAGCATCTCCTACGACCTGGACGGAGAGGAGAGCTACAGCACCTACCTGCGCCGGGAGTCTGCCCAGATCAGCGACGCCTACTCCAGCTCGGACCGGTCGCTGAGCGAGCTGGAGGGCAAGTTTCGGCAGGGGCAGGAGCAGGGGGGGCGGGAGGAAGCTCGCCTGGGCGACAGCTTCTTGGGGCTGCTGCTGCACGCCCGCGCCCTGCTCCGGGAGACCCGCCACATCTCCAGCGGGCTGCGGGACAAGCACGACCTCCTGGCCCTCACCGTCCGCAGCCACGGCGCCCGCCTCAGCCGCCTCAAGAACGACTATCTCCGCGCCTGAGCCGGCACCCTCGCCCTCGGGGAAGAGGAGCTTCGACCGGCGCCGGCCTGCGGGAGGTGCTGCAGGGCGCAGCGCCGGGCTGTGTCTGGAGGGGGCACCTCCTGGGGCAAACGCACCCTGCAGCCTGAAAAGACTTATTTATTGGGGTTGACTCCCTGATCGGTACCGCATCTCTATAAACCAGGCGGTTAGAAGTGCGTTTAAGTTAACATCCCGTATTTAAAACATTACCCCGTGTTATATCGTCCATCCTTGGTGACCAAAAGAAGTAACCTTTCTCCTCTCGATTCCCTGTCGTCGGTTTCTGTACCGCCTGTTCTGCTGCGGCTCACCTGACGCCGAGGTGGACAAAGCGTGGTGCTCGCCGGCCGTGTCCGGACTGACTCGGTGTTGCAGATGTTTAAATTGCTTTTGTTGTTACTCCCCTTCAGGGTGAAGTCTCTGGCCCTTTGTTAACTTTTTCCTAACCTTTTGTAACTCTATGTATTGTACACATGTTAAATATTGCTCTACTCCATCACTTAAAGCTGTGATTTCCCTTTGTGTCATGAAAGATGGGAACTATTCTGGGAGGGTTTGTACTCTCCCAGGCTTGCTTATCTGTGACTCTAAGCTATCATAACCCCAAGAACTAGCCAAAAAGACTTATGTCAGATCCTGAGAATGCTGATGTAGAATTTTTTTTTTTTCTAATAGTAAGATTGAGCCCTAGTGGTAATTGTAGTTTCAGAGCCCAAATTTGAGAGCCAGGTTTCTTGGTGCATGTTTCTGTAGCAGACAAAATGGTTTTGTCAGACAAAATGTCAGCAGTGACATTTCTTGTTGGTGCCTTTGTGCTTTTGCTAGCTAAGCTATTAATAAAATTATTTGTGCTCTTAGACAATAGCAAAAGTGCCTAGTGAGAAGGAGGGAGAGGATTGTTTGGGTTCTTTTAGACTATTTAATTGTCGCTTTGGGGTAATGTGGCTACTAGGTTACGGATACTGCAGGCAGAATCATTGTTTGGATGAAGAAGAAAAAAAAAAAAAGAGTTCAAATGTTGTTTTAATAAATATTTGAAAGTGATGTTAATGTACTTTCTTTCTTTTGTTGTTCCGCTTGAGACGCTCTTGATTCAAAACATGCTGCTGTAATAAGTCTTTCCAGTAAAAAAAAAAAAAAAAATTGTGAGTATGTAGACCCTGCCAAATGAAATAACTTGCTTTTTAGTAAAAACAAATAAAACTTTACAGTCTCAAGAGGTAAGCAAGTTTCATTAAGAGCAATGGTCCAAAAGGGCATGTAGATTTTTTTGGAGTTTGTAAGCCTCTTTAAGAAACCAGCAACTGCATGGGCACTGCTGGAAGAGCTCTTTGATGTGTGTTTGAGGTCTAATCTTGTCTGCTCTACTCATATTGAGTTTTAGGTTGGTCCGCAGATGGTAAGTTGCTCAGTAATGCGAGCGGGTTAAGGTAAGTTATCTGTCACCTGAGACCAGAGCACTGAAGGCACTGGAAAGTGTCTGGTGAAGGAAAGCACTCACAGAATCTCTGGACCATCCAGGTGGCTCACTTTCACTAAAGGCAGTGAAGTGTAGGTCCTGGCTGGATACTTCTGATGTCAGTTTGCACCATCAGATCCCCAGTGTCTTTGAAAATCTGACTGAAAAGGATCGACTATTTTATTGATCAACTTCAGTGGAACTACTAAGTGTTATTTTCATGTATGTTGTCAAGTTCTAGCTACTGAAGATTAGTTTGTGACACTTTCCTTGCCACTAGAGTTAGATGTAGCAACAGAAGAATGAAATGGGCCACCTGAATCACTAAGTTGCCTGCCTGCTCTCTCAGCAAACCATGTAGCATTTCTGAGATGGACCAGGCTCTGGAAGTACTTGAGGGTTTCATTTGCCTCCAGTACTCCCTTTCTCTCAGAATCTTACCTGTTTAGGAGTAGGTGCCAAAGATGTCATGGCATCACTTTGTGCCCAAAGGCATCTTAGTCTCTGGTTACCTACTTTCAAATAGTAAAGACCCTTTCATCATTGAAAACTCAGTGAGGGATTTTAATGACAGAGCTTTAAAGGATGATTGTAGCACTATTTTGACCCAATAGCTCCTCCTGTTGTGTTTAAATATTGCATTAGTGTTAGGTTTTTTTTCCCTTTTTGTTTCCTTTCCCCTCTTCCCCTGCTCCCCTTTCCTTCAGAAGTTTCAACTAAGCTGATTAAGCTGACTACTTCTTTTATGTGTGTGTGTGTATTGCCCTGGCGATTTTCAAAATAAATAATGTTTTCTGAATGTACCAAACAGTTGATGGTACAAAAGAGCAGAGGATAATGTTTTCTGAAAACAAAAAGTGACACAGCTGGGACAGTCTTACAGAGCATATGTATGTAATACATCTTCTTTGCCACTTAGCCTGTGACTTAATTCATCAAGAGTGAAGCAAGGCATTAAGAAACACACTTCCACTCCTCTCCAGGTAGCTTACTTTTCAAGGCAGGCTTCTGCAATGGACGGTTCCACGTCTGCCGATAGAGAACAGGAAGAGATGGAAGCTTGGAGCACTAATAGGGAGCAAACTGCTTTCTCACATCAGCACTAACAAAAGCCTGGGAAAGAAAAGGCTGTGCTTGCCTTGTGACAAAGAAGATGGCTAGAAATTTAGGAGGGTGAGGACCCAAATTGTGACTTTCTAAACTGAAGCTTCCATAGTTCCACAGGTTGACCTACCCAGGACCATCCGGAGAAGCAGAGATGTCAAGGGAAGTGTTCAAAGAAATGGTAAGTCTCTCAGAAATCCCATGTGTGCCAGGATGAGTGTAGGAATTATCTGAGGCTAAGGTGTTTCTCCTAGAGGTTGTGATGTGCTCAGATGCAGATTGCCAAGATGTGTACCTCAGGAGCAAAGATTCTACTTGCCTGGTCAGTAGAAACAACCTGGTGAGCTACAGAGACAGCATCAGCTCTGGTTGTAATCTCACCCAGATATAGTCTGTTGTTGTAGCTGTTTCTTTAGGTAGGCTTCATTACTAGCTTCTGGCTCATGATTCTCAGCTATCATCTTTGTGCTTGGCAAAGAAGGTTTCTGCTAACACTTGAAGTTTATTTCACTGAAATGTATGTGACGGGCATTACTCCTGAAGTGATCCTGTCTCTTCAAAATCTGTCATTTTTCTATCTTTTAAAGTGTCTTTTTACTTAAAGCCCATTGGGGAAATTTATTTTCTATTACTTTTTTTTTGGTAAGCTGTTAGCAAAATTTGAAGAGTTTGCAGGTCTGTATTTCATTGCTGAAGTATGTGAAACTGGCAAAAATACTGACCCCATTACACTATATTTTTTTAACAAAGCTTTTATTAGAATCTATACATATAAAAAGACTATAACTCTGTGCTTATTTTATTTTCTTCATAAAATTGTCATCCTGCCTACAGGATCAGTTTACAACTGGAAAAGGCAGAATTTAATGACTAATTCTGTAACAAGAAAAACATATGGTCTCCATAATCATTTTATTTTTAATGATGTGGCTTGGAGAGAGTCATTCATGACTTGTAGAGTCATTCGTCCTTGAAAGCTGCCTTACCTTGGGGAGGTATTGCTGATGGTCTCCAACATGCCATTAACATTCTTCCCTAAGAAAAGACAATGCCAAGTATATCCCATTTTCTCAGGTGACAACCTCCCTTAGACTGAGTGTATACCTCTTTTAAGTGCTTAGAAACAGCCTATGCAATAGTAATTAATCAGGTCTGAACTTTCTTTAGAGGGGGAAAAAACTCTGGGAGAAGGTTGGCTTAGAGCTTCGTTATCCAGCACTAGATACTGGCAAGTGCAGGGTGACTGTGAAGCCTGTGTACTTCCATCATGTTTTCCATACTTTTTCACAGAATCACAGAATGTAAGGGGTTGGAAGGGACCTCCAGAGATCATCCAGTCCAACCCCTCCTGACAGAGCAGGATCACCCAGGGCAGGCCACACAGGAACACATCCAGGTGGGTTTTGAAAGTCTCCAAAGGTGACTTCACAGCCTATTTGGGCAGCCTGCTGCAGTGCTCCATTATTTTTGCTGTAAAGTATCTCCTCGTGTTGAGATGGAACCTCCCGTGTTAGGTTAGAATCATAGAATGGTTTAGATTGGAAGGGACCTCAAAGATTATCCAGTTCCAACCCCCTGCCATAGGCAGGGACACCTCCCACTAGAACAGGTCGCTCAAGGCCTCATCCAACCTGGCCTTGAACACCTGCAGGGAGGGAGCAGCCACAACCTCCCTGGGCAACCTGTGCCAGTGTTTCACCACCCTTACTGCAAAGAACTTCTTCCTAACATCCAGTTTAAACCTCCCCTCTGCCAGTTTAAAACCGTTACTCCTCATCCTGTCATTACAAGACCTTAACAATAGTCCCTCCCCAGCCTTCCTGTAGCCCCCTTCAGATACTGGAAGGCCACTCCAAGGTCTCCTCAAAGCCTTCTCTTCTCCAGGCTGAAGAGCCCCAACTCTGATAGTCTGTCCTCATAGCAGAACTGCTGCAGCCCTCTGAGCATGGTTATAGCCATTGTTCCATGTCCTGGCTTACTTCACCAGAGTAACCTTTCTAAAATACAAGTGAATAAATAAGATGTAAACTGTACTCAGGTTCATTTCCTGATACGAGTGCAGAGGAATAAATCAGACCACATACCTCAAGAATGAACCGAAATTCACCCCATACTAATTTGCAACCAGCCCCAGTTTCTGACATTTATATTTCAGTGGCAATAAGGAGTTTCAAAAAGCCAGGTATCCCCCTGTGCTTTATACTCCTATCCTAATCATCCTTCCCTTCTATCTGGTTCCACAACCACATATAGCCTTACTGAATTTCATATTAATTCCTCTGCATTTCTAAGCTGCACTGCAGTGCTGCCCAGACACCTCAGGCCTCCTTATATCTCCTCAGCACACGTGCAGAGCTGAAGCTCAGGAAGACATCATTATTGTTGATGTGTCTGCCTCCAACTGGGAATACTGGTCTAGTTCATAGCCTTTTACTGCCCTGTCAAGGTAGCAAATTTATTGGGGAAACATCAGTTTGCTTCATAAGGATGTTCTGCTGCTTATGCTCTTTGCCTGTGATCTTACATTTTGCAGTGCTGTTTATCTACTAATTGCTGCCAACCTTACATTTATTTGCCAGTAATTTACTGCATAGACTAATAGTCAGGTGGAAACCCACAGCATAACCCCCTGTATGAGTGCTAGGGACAGAGTAAAGCCCAAAGGGAATCCATGAACTGACCTTGCACTAAAGGATTCAGCAAAATGATCTTGTAACAGTAAAAAGACAATGCAAATATATTGCAAAATAAGGTCCAAACTTTCAATATAGAGCTCCTGCCCCAGCTCTTTTAAAAGCCACTCTTTTATAGATGCTCAGCAACTATAAGCACAGCATTAATGGTTTGTGTTTTGCAGAGTTATGTCATCTTGAAGGCAGTTTGTTTTTATTTCCACTCTGGTAGGATACTTTTCCACTTGCGTATTATGTAACGGCCCTTGTAAAAATAGAGACTTGGTCTTGCAAACAACTTGGAGTGCTCCTATTACTAAATGAGGCTTAGGGCCATTTCTATTTTCACACCCTCCTCATTATGCTTCTAATACTTCAAAACGTTCCCCTTTGGGCTTGGAAAAAAAAAAAATCTCCATTATGGGTCTTTGTGCAGCTTTTATTCCTAAACAGAATTTCTTCTGTTTCTGTTTGTTCAGCCTGATGAGAACTTCTATGTATGCATATATACTTAGTTTATATTAATAACAGTTTTCACCGATTAAAAATCTCTGAATGTATTATTTAGACACAGCTCAACTTGTCTCCCCAGAGGTGAAACAAATTGATTCCTTTGATTCTTCCTTTAGTAAAAACAGTAAATTAATTATAAACATTGTACCAGGTTAGGGCGGATCCCTCCCCCGGTAGAGTAAACTCACTACAACACAGATTTTTGGAAAGTCAGGGAAAAAAATGAAATAGTATTTCTTATAGTTTAAATATAACAGTATAAGGAGAATAAACTACTACAGAAATATAACAGTCATAAGGAAGATGGGGAAGGGGTCAAGTGGCAGCAAAGCAGCAAAAGCAGGAGTAACCCAAACAGCAGCAGAGGTAAGATAGCAGCAGGCGCAGCAGAAGGAGCAAGGGGAAGGTAGAAGCTGTGCTTCCAGACATAAAGCTCTTGATGCTCCAATGAAATTACATTAACTTGTCTATTGCTGCCATTATATGGCCTATCCCTAGAATGTTCTCTTCTTCACTCAGAGCTTCCACTTCTAAGTTTCCGTGTTCCAATTTTTTTTTCTGTCTGAGCTAGAAATCTACCTCAAACAGCCACAAATGTACTCCAGATAAATGTCTTCTTTCAGCCAGTGTGCATTTAGTAGGGTGTGCATGGATTCTAAAAGGAAACAAAGAAGGAAAAATCCTTGGAAAACCTGGTGTTAGTGTAATAGGCTGCAAAGCCATCAGCATTAGAGTCAGGAAATTAAAAGCTGTTGTCTTTGCACGCAGCAATCTACACTTAGCATAGGCAGAACATCCACACTGCCCTTTGCTGTGAGCCACTGCTTGCAGATTAGCAAGTGACACAAGGACCAAGAGATGTACTCTGTATAGAATAGCTGCAGCTACAGAATTCTCTACTCCTTTTTTTTTTTAACTCGTTTGTTTTGTTTGTTTTTTTTTTAATTTATTTGTTGGGGTTTCGCTGTCTTGTGGTGGTGGTGGTTTTGGTGATTGATTGTTTCTGGGTTTGGGGTTTTGTTTGGGTTTTTTTTTTTTGTGTGTGTGTGTGTGGGGGGGGTTTGGGTTTTTTTGTCTGTTTGGTTTTTGTTTGGTTTTTGGGGGTTTTTTTTGAGTGACCTTAGAGTAATTAAAACTCTGGAATAAAAGAATTAAAGGAATTTTCAAGCACTACATATTTTCTGTAAAGGGTATGTATGAAAAGAACCCAGTTATCTGCCAGACATCCCATCTATCAAACCCTGGAAACAATCTAGAATTTTCAAGCTCCTGCTTTCAAATAATATATTTGAATGGAGTGGGGGGGAGATGTATGTATTGGCTACTTATTAAAAACTAATTTAAACAAGCAGGAAAAGACAGGACAACCAAGAATATGTGTTTTATAGAGAAAACGTGAAATGAACAAGGCAAGAATGTGAAAGAAAGGTGGAAAGCAGATTTGGAACCTAATTTGAAAGCAGTTTAGTTCCTACCCCTCTTTCTTTAAATGAAAGGAATATTATCTAACTCCATGTGTTATGGCACTGCTTTGGCATATGAAGCTTGTTCTTTATTGAGGATTTTGAATGATAACTACCAACAAAAATATTTAATTTCCTCTAAGTCACAGACTCAGCCATAGCCATTTTTAGCTGCCAAAAATACTTAGTATCTGAACAGTCACTGAATATTTTACCTTCTGCATGTACTTGTTTCCATCCAACTAGCCAACTTGAGATCTCTGTGAATATTTGAGCGCTTATGTGACATTTATCTTGGGGGTTTCCCCTTTACTTGCCACGGGGAGGCAGCGGGGCTGTGCTGAGTGCCCAGGAGACCAGCCCATGGGCACCCACGGGACTTTTGCACAGCTGGGAAGAATCCTTCTATCGGTAGGGAGGTGAAGGTTTTCCTTTTCCTTTTTAGTTCAGCTCTTTGTCACGTCAGTCATACCACCAGCTGGAAGAAGGTGGATTCCAGCCTGGTGCAAGCATATGGAGACTTCAGTTAGGTTTACCGTTTGGTGCTGGTGGCATCTTTCTCTCTGTGTTCCTGTTGTAAGCAAGGACACTCTGTGGGATATTCTGTATTTATATATTTCCTCCTAGTCCTTGCTTTGGTCCTGTGGTCCACAGAGGGTTCTTAGTCTGACCTCTCTCCCCGTCAAAAATTGAGAGCCTGAAGTGGCTGGGAACGGCAGAAGTAGCCACAGGTGCTGATAATTTTTCCCATCCCTCCCTTCCTCTTCAAACCCACGCTTAATGCCAAACCCATCCTCGGCCAAGGCTGATAAGGAGCAACTAACAAAGCCTGGATCTCGCCGGAGGTTTCGCAGGGGACTAAATAATCTCCGACAGATTCCCCTCGGCCCGAAAGCCATCCCGGAGCCGACCGGCGGGGGCGGCGGCTGCGAGCAGGCGTTACCCGCGGGGCCGTCCCAAGCCCCTCCGAGCGCAGCCGAGCGGGGCCGGGGCCGCGGCAGCGCGGGCGGGCAGGCAGGTAAGGGCGGGGGGAACGGCAGCGCGGCCCTTGTTGACCCGGGCTGGTCCTGGGGAGCAGCTCCTAAAGCGGCTGCCGTCGGCCGTAGCACCCGTGCGGGTCCTGCCCCGAGCGCGGCCCCGGGTGCCAGGGCGTCCTGCGCGCTTCTGCTGGGGCAGAGCAGGCTGCTGTGTGAGGTTTGCGTCCCCTCTCCTCTGCCGAGGCTGCCGGTGTAAGCGAGCTGCTTTAATTGCGCTGTCTGGGGAGGCTGGGGCGGAGAAGGGCTGCAGCCCGGCCCCCGAATGGGAATCTGCGGGCAGGGTGTGTTGCTGGGTCTGCGTACACAGCGCCGCGCAGCCGCGAAGGGATGCGAATGCGCGGTGATGTTCTCCCGTGTGGTACCGCTCTGGTTGTTACTGTTGTAGTCCTACGTAACGACATCAGCCAGGTGGTTCCCTGCAGAGCAGCTTTGACACACTTGTGCTCAGGTATAGTTCAGCCTTGCAGTCAAAACCACTCTAGTCTGGGTTATCCCTTTCCTGAAGTTCGAGTTAATTTTTGTCTCGGGCAGTGTTTATGAGATAGGAATTCACAGTTCAAATCTGAGGCTATTTCAGGCACTTCCTGCAGTTCTCTGTGTTTTTATGGCTTCATGTTAGATTTGGCTACGTCCCACATGGAGCTGGTTACACTGACCCCAGCCTCTGATGCAGCAAAATAGTTTTTAAGGTGTTGTGGGTGTTGTGGTCTAACCCCAGCTAGCAACTAAGCACCATGCAGTACCTTGCTTGCTCCCCACCTGCCTCTGCTTAGTGGGATGGGGGAGAGAATCAGAAAAGGAGGGGAAAAAAAAAAAAAAAAAAAAGGTTCAACCCATAGGTTGAGATAGGAACAATTTAATAAATAAAATTATAGTAGCAATTGAATTGTAATGAAGAGGAAGATAACAAAGAGAGAAATAAACCTTTCACTTGCTCCCTGTGGTAGGACAAGGAGCAATGGATGTAAGCTGCAGCACAGGAGGTTCCATCTCAACACAAGGGAGAGCTTCTTTAAGGGTCACAGAGCACTGGCACAGGCTTCCCAGAGAGGCTGTGGAGTCTTTTTCTCTGGAGACTTTCAAGGCCTGTCTGGATGCATTCCTCTGTGACCTGAGCTAGATTATGGTCCTGCTCTGGCAGAGTGGTTGGACTCGATGATCTCTTTGGCTCCTTTCCAACCCCTGACATCCTGTGAAGAAGGACAGGTGATGCACAGTGCAGCTGCTCACCACTCACTGGCTAGTGGCCAAGCAGCAATCATGCCCCTGGCTGCCAGCCCCCTGCTTATATGCTGAACTAGGTACCAGGAGGGGAGAATTATCCTGAAATGATCTTTCTGCAGTACTGACTGTAATAAACTGTTCTTCATGTGGTGTTTTAGGAACTCCATGAAGGTGTTCTCCCTCTGACGATTTCGCTGAAGCCAAAATGTGGAGGGTTGTGACTCGTGTCCTGCCAAGGGCCAAAGTCCCTGGAGGCAGGGCGTGCCGCCTGCTGCTGGCACGGAAGGGCAGGAGCCTGCTTACGGGGAGCACTCGGCGTCGCTGTCAGAGCCCTGCTTTGGGCTTCCACACCACCCGGCTGCTCAGCATGAAGCCCCTGATACAGAAGGTGGAAGCTCTGGACAAGGGCCACTTTGTCCGTGTGGAGTGGGAGGACGGGAGTGAGAGCCGCTACCCCTGCGTCTGGCTGAGGGACAGCTGCCAGTGTCCCCACTGCTTCCTGCGCTCGGCTGGGGCACGCAGGCTGCTCTTCGAGGACCTGGATGTAAACATCGTGGTGAAGGAAGTCACTCTGTCAGACAGAAAAAAGGTATTTGAAGCAAACTTTCATCTGCCCTCTGGTGAAACTTGTCTAGCAGTGCTTGTCAGTCTGTAAAATAGAGGCAGTGACAATAACAACAAATCTCTGAGGAAGAGCTGCACTTTAGGGAGTTCAGATCTTCCCACTTCCATATGAAACTTTAATTCATAGCCGTTAGAATCACAGAATGGTTTCAGCTGGAAGGGACCTTAAAGATCATCTTATTCTAACCTCCCTGCCATGGGAGGGACACTTTCCACAGCATTAATCCTGAGCTCCTACTGGTGTTTTACCATCATGTGCTTGTTGGGAGTGATATGAAGTGGGAATGAATACCTGCTGAGCAGCCTTGGGGTTCAGCTGAGGTGTGTGCTGCACTCAGCTCCATCAGTACATGACAAGCCAAACCAAATGTTCCTTTTCCATTTTTATTTTTCTTTCAGGAACTGAAAAACAGAAACAAAACCAACACCTTTTTAACATTTATTTGAAAGAGAAGACTTCAAAACTGGGAGAGCAATTACCCTCCTGGCACTTCTTTTTTGCCTGTCTTTCTTGTGCTTTTCTTTTTTAGCAAGCTGTCAGTGTTTTGGAAGATATTTTTGCTCTCTTCTGAGTTGTGGTGAAGTGCTCTCCCCAGTGATATGTGCCAGCTTCTGTGATTCTCCTCTTTCTGCTAAGCACAGTCCTCACAGTGAAAGCAGGCCACACAAACCAGCAAATTAGGTCATGGCTTCATGTGAAAGTGACCCTTTATAAAAGGTCAGAATTTGGATGAAGTTCAGGTTGGGTTTTCACTCTTGTTTACCATCATGCTCCAGGGAAAGCATTTAATGTTACTTGTCTAAATATTCCATTTTTTTTAATTACTAAGGGGTGGGGTTTTTTTGGTTGGTTTGGTTGATGTGGGGGTTTTGTTCTAAAATTATCATTTGTTTTATGTTGGAAGATCTCTATCACGTGGCCTGATGAACACTCCAGTGAATATGAAGCTGAGTGGTTGAAAAAAAGATGCTTCTCTGAAAAAGCCAGAGCAGAAATGAGAGAAGATTTATTTTTACCAGGTAGGAGTTAACATCTGTCATGCTTGTTTCAAATGAAGGTGTCTGCCACTTAAAGTCCCTGTATGAGGACCAGGTTACCCATGTGGAGCAGTGGCAGCTGCTCCTGGTGCTCAGTGCCAGGCTGTACATGCACAACAGGAGCTCACAGTTACCCTTTCCCTATTCTAACCTCTGCACCTCAGAATAGTTGGGTTGTGTTTACTTTCTCAAAAGCCTTTTGTGTCCAGAAAGGGTTAATAGGTGCCAAAAATGAGCCTTGTGGATCAGCAGTGGTCTATGTGACAGTGCAAATGTGTGTGTGTGCTGTTTAAATTACATAATAGATTTTTTTAGAAATATCATTTGGAACTGCAAGGTAGTTGTAACTGGAATCAAAACATCTCTCCTTTCCATGGCCTTCTGTTAAAGAATAACTGTGTAGCATAGCCATGTCTAGTGCTGAAGTTCACATTGTGTTTGCTCTGTCTCCCCTACTTACTGCAATGGTTCATGAGCTGTCTTTTGGTTGTGAAGCATTTTGTGCAACTGGCAACGCAGGCCTTACCCAGCACAAATTTCTCACCCTTCTGAGTCAGTAATTACAATCCCACCAGGTTCATCATGATGCACATCATCATTTCTGGGACAGCTTTTGAGATTAGGAGCGTGAAACGTGTGAAAACTTGCAGGATTTCTGCTCCTGCTGCTCTTGACAGTGTTGCTGTGAGGTCTGCCATTGCAGATCTGTGTTCAGAGTTAAGGCATTAGTCATGATTTCTACTGGGTCTTGAGAGATAATAATAATTTTAAGAGGAAGAAGTTAGGAGTTGTTTTTTACTAAAAGTTTGCTCTTTTGAATTTTTCCAAACTCTATAGTAAGTGCTGAGTAATTCCAAGTGTTTTTTGATGCATGCACACAGCCTGCAGGAACTAGGCAAAGGCTGTTTTGTGCAAACTCTAACACTCCCTGGGGGTGTTCAAGGCCAGGTTGGATGAGGCCTTCAGCAGCCAAGTCAGGCTGAGAGTGTCCCTGCCCATGGCAGGGAGGTTGGAGTAGATGATCTCCAAGGTCTTTTCCAACCATTCTTTGATTTTATAATTATTTCCCAACGTGGGGAAAATGTTGCTATATTGACATACTGATATTCTTCTGCTCCTTGTTTTATATGAGGAAGATTAGGAAAATATTTATTAGCAAGACAGCAAGAAAGATGAGGATGGAAAAGCTGAAACTTCAGATGTTCCCCTGGTTCTCACATGGTTGGTTACCTGCACCAACTCTGAAGCCCAAGCTTGTCTTTCAAAGGCTATCCTTGGCAGTTCACACAGCATACCTAAAGCTATTTTAATTTCATAACTTCTAACTGAGAAAAAGAAAACATTCCTTTATTTCTTCCCCTCCCTTGCCCCATCTTTCAAGTGTGTGAAAGGTTGAGTTAAACACACCAGAGCAGTGAGTAGCAGGCCACGGAGCAGTCTCCAAAAGGAATTTAATGAGGTGAGATGATTATCTCTCCTCAAGGATTGTGCTTTTTTCATTTCATGAACGTGTTGTGAACTCGAGCAGCTTGTCAGTCATGCTGCAGCTCCTTTGAAACACAGAGCATAAAAGGTGGTCTATGTGGAGAGCTTATGTTTGGGTAGGTGCTGTGTGTTTCTTGGACAGTCTCTAACTGGCCTCAGCCAAAGGAGAGAGGAACACTAGTGGCTGGAAATTCGCAGACTTTGCAACAGTTGAGAACTGTAGTAACTATGTAGTGTCTGGGTTTGCTCTTTTCATCAGCACTTTGCATTTTCTCCTTGCTGCCTGTAACTGGAAGGAGGAAGCAGCCCTTTTTTCTGCCACCCAGTCCCCACTTCAGTTCCCCTGAGTTTTTCCCGGGTAATGCCTTTCTTTCTCCTCCTTGACAGCTGCTCCTGCCCTTCAGTTCACATCTTTCCTCCTCTGGGGCTCAGGACAGAGACTCTAATGAGAGCATGGGAACTGCTCAGCTCACCTTTCCGTCTTGCCTTTCCGCCCAGCTGACTGCATCATGGATACCTTCTGCAGCAGTGGGGACGCTTCCAGCCATGAAGCTGTAGGAAGGTCTGTTAGGAAGTCTTCTCGTGGACTTGCATCTCAACAAGCTTAGAGAGGGAAGGGATTCACCAAAGGGTATTTCTGACATAGTCTCAGTCACCAAAATTAGAGCAATTAGAGATTTTGATGAAATTTTTTTTTAGACTGGTCTGTCTCTCACCCAAGCTCTGGAGCTTATTTGATGTGAAAGAAATATTTGGACAGTTCCAGTTAGAAAATGTCTGTGGAGCATCTGTAAAGTGATATTTTTCCAGAGCTGGAAGCTGATGAGTTTCACAGGAATGGCAAAGGTACTTTCCTAACACATGAGCAACTTATTTGCCAAACTTGACATTTGAAATAATGAAAACTCTAAAAGTTCTGTGCTACACCAGTGTAGAAACTGTGGCTTGGCTACACTGGTCATTGTTCACTGGTTTGGGCTTCTGATCTGTTTTTGTTGCAGTGAAGCTCTCTCAAATTTATTTTCAGCAGACAGTGCCACTGCAGACCTCAGCCCAAATGGCCAGAGTTTACCCCAATGAAAAATGAAATGCTTCTATAGAGAGGTGGGAAGTGGCTTCAGTGGTGGAGAGCTCCTCTGTCTGTGCTCGTGTGATGGTTTGGGAGT